>JAQZBX010061777.1:0-17036 GCA_029593785.1 Cabassous unicinctus
TTTTTTTTCCTCATCTTGGCGGCGACAAGCCCGTAACAAATAGCGACGATGGACATGGGAGCACTGAAGCCAACGGTGAAGCGGATGATCCCTCTGACCGTCAACATGGTTACGGCCACCTTCAACCTTTTTTCCACAGTGTCACCCCAGTATGAAAAGTTGAAGTACAATATATATTCCCTGTCCCATCAAACTATGGTCAAGAAGAGGAAAACTGGTAGAGTGAGGAGCAGGGCAAGAATCCAGGGGCCAACGATCACCCTCTTGGCCAGACCCACCGAGCGGTGGTTCTGGGCCCAGACCAGATGCAGGACGCAAATACAGCAGTCCAGAGCGATGAGAGCGATCAGAAAGACACTTCCGAACAGGTTTATGTCGACCATGGTGAAAATGAACTCGCACAGGAACCAGCCAAAAGTCCACCGTCCATTCATGGCCTTTGAGACAATGCGGAATGGCAGGGTAGCACAGAAAGAGAAGTCGGCGAGGCCAGGTTCAGATAGCTGATGGTGGTGATCATGTGGGCCATCTGGAAGCCCACCACCCAGATCACAAGCCCGTTGCCCAGGACACTGAGGACAAAGGTGACCCCAAGCACCACCAACGTGAATATCTTCAGAACGACGTAGCCAGCAGACTCAGCAGGCACCTCTTCAGAGAGATTCAGAGGGATAGAGAAGTTGGTGTCCATCTTTTCTACACCTGAAACATTTCAACAATGAAAGGAAACATTTCAGCCATTTCTCAGCTCTGGAGCCATCCGACGGTATTCCTATTCATAGCCCACATCGACTTCTGCTCTAGCTCCCCCCCCAACCAGGATACCCTCTCCACAGCACCTTTGGTCACTCATGCTATGAAAAGGAAGACTCTCTTGGCTCTTCTTTTGGGAAAGGATAGTTCTCCATATGCCCATAATAATTATTAATATGCATTCAACCTAGCAGACTAATTTACCAAGAGGTTACGAGGCTCCTGTGCACCGGTAGAAATACTGAACCGGAGGTGCTTAGACGAAAGAACATTGATGGGAGTCAGGTTTGCATAGCGGGGAAAGCACTGGACTCAGAGTCAGGCAGGCACAGATTCGAATCTGCTTCCACCCATGACTCAATGCATAAATGCTTGCAAGCTCTGCAAACTTTGTAGGCCTCACATTCTCCCAGTCTCCCAGCTCCTGTCCCTTCCCACTGTGAGAGCCCTTGATGTATTGCTTGGTTACTGTTTAAATAAAATCTTTAGAATTTGACTTGAATTTGTAGTTGAAAAGGATTTGTGAACAGTTACTGTTAATATGTTAGATCCTGTGGATTCTGTACTAGAGGAAGTCAGAAGAGGGTACTCTATCTCAGCTTTCAACTCTCTGCTTTTCCTGTCCCTGCTTAATATGGAGCTCTTCTTTGAGATGCAAAGAATTTCTCCCATTAGTATGCTTTTTTTAGTGTTCTGTGGGATAAATAGTATGAGAGTAACAAGTTTTGGCAATATTTGTGAGGTTTCTATTAGAGACCAGGCATTGTGTTATTTACTATGTATGGGATCCAGTTTCATCTACGTAACAGCTGTCTAATGTTCATTTTTCCACTCTTCATAAGAATCCATTGGTGTTCAGAGCAGTTATGAGACCTGCTGAAGGTGACGTAAGTAGTAAGTGCTAGAGGAAGGACTTTGGTCCAGCTTGGTCGACTTCCAAGACTTTTCTCCAATTGTACACAAGTTGCTGGTTGTCCACCCAACATCCATTCTGCCATTCCCTGTTAACCAAACCACAGTTTTAAGTAGTTTTTCAGCCTGTAGGGAAGGTGTCCCTCTCCATACCCTTGGGGAAAATGCCGATTACTCTAACCAGGAGCAGGAATCTCATTTGCTTTGCGAGGGCTTGCACTAGGGCTCATGCCCAAGTGCTGTAGGAAACATGACCAAGTTCTAGACAAGAACACCATGGGAAGATATTCTGGGAATGATTTCCTTGCTTTTATTAATAAAAATTCATTAAATGTGCTCCCTGTCTCTGCAACAGGTCACATTCACATCTTCAACCATTGCATCCAATTCAACTCAGGGGTCTGTGTGACCCCTTTGTCCATGCCACTTGACATGGTTCCTTGTACTCTGTCTGTGGGGTGTATCAGAATCATCCAAGATGGCTGCATCTGTATGAAGCTGTATATGTATGTATATCACAAGCCCCACCCTAGGCCATTCTGGTATCTCTTTGAGTAGAACCTAGGGTGACTTCCATGGCCACAGAAATGTGAGAATCGTCTACCCTAGACTGTTCTCCCTCTTTACTAGAAATAGCTATTTCAGAGTACTGTTCTCATTTAAACCACAGTTTCCTCTTCTGCAGTAAGGGAGTGATTTTGTGGTGAAGGCTGATTTCAGGTGAGGATTAACTGAGTACTGACTTGGAAAGCTTCTAGGCTGACTCACTGACTCTTAACTAAGTGGGAACTCTTGGTCCTTGCCAGGCTCTGGACTGTGCCCTGGGGCACAAGCTTGGACCATGCATTCATTGTAGGAGCTCAAGGTCAGGTCGAGAACAATGCTCTTAACAATAGTAACTACTATTTATGAACATTTTCTATGTGCCACGACCTTCTCTTATAACCCTCACAACAGCCTATCTCATATGGATTTTGAGGATTGGGTGTGTTAAGATGTGTAAAGCACTGAGCATGTTCTGAGACAGTGTAATCATGGAATAACATTAGTCATAGTTAGTATAACCATTGTATAAATGAGTAAATCGAGACGTAGATTGGTTACATTAATTATTTAAACACCCCAGCTAGAAGGAGATAGAGACAGAGTTTGCGCTCAGCCAGACTGATTCCACCAGGATTTGTACACTTAGCCCTCTACCACCCCATACTTCCTCAACAGACTCATCCTTCAAACATCCTATGAGGTACTCAGAAGACACGATGTTCTGAATAATTTCTAAATCATTGGTTTAAAACTGTTGCTACAACACAGCAGGATGATTCTGCAATGATGGGTGGGAACAGGTCAACAAGGGAAAGTTGTAAAATTTTGGACCCCCCTATTGGAGGGTGGGGGAGAAAGCCTGCAAACCACAGATGATGCCAGTACTGATGTTGGCTGCTGTTTGGTGAGCCCTGATACATGCCAGTCACTGCACATTTCATCATCTTTGATTATACCCTTGATTTTGCCCAAGTATCATCATCATGAAATAAAAGAGGAAGCCCTGGCTCTGAGAGGGGAAGTGACTTGCCCAAATGACACAATTATTAAGGGGAGCAGGTGGGTTTATGACCATAGATTTCAAATGGAAACTCATTACTTCCTTTTTAGCGTACTCTATTTCCTTAGCATTTTTGCTTGCCTGTGCTTTGAAGTAATTATTTCAGTCCTTCCACTTTCTCCTCAAACCTTCTAACTTCCTCTCCCATCCCCACTCTCAGCTGATGCCTTTGCCTGATATTTTAAAGAGAAAATGGTGACAATTAAATATGAACCTTTAGCCCTCCCTTCCCCAAACCCTCCAATCCATCTGCACCTGTTACTGTGACTAAAGAGTTCTTGTTTGTTTCCAAAGCTACCCTCCCCGTGTTTGCTTTGGAGCCTTCTTCCTCTCACCTTCTCAATAACTCGCCTCCTTCATTATCTCTACCCTCTTCTGCAAAAAAACACGACAGAGCAAAACCAAGATTTTCTTTTCACTAGTTCATTCGCACCATCATATCAAGCATTATCACATCTCTTGCCTTTAAAAAGAAACCATCCTTGGTCTGTATTCCCTTCTAGCTTAGCCCAGTTTCTCTTAAAAGAATTCTTTCTGTGAAGATAATTAACAGCCAAACTTCAGAAGGAGGCATCTCTAGCTGTTCATTTAACTTCCCCACCTGCCAGTCGCCCACGTCCTTCGGCACCCCAAGAACGTGTTCTCCTTAAGGAGGCCCCTGACCACCATGTTGCCAAGTCCAGTGACCCCTTTTCAGTTATTATTCTGATATCTCAGTGACATAGGACTCATGCGGCCCTTTCCCCTTCTTGAAACACGTTTTCTTCAAGCCTTTGTGGACATGACCTCCTCTTGGCTGCCATTTGGCCACTTATTGTCACTCCACATTACTAGCTTTTTTCTCCTCTAAATTTAAGTTTTGGAAAGTCACAGGACTTGTTCCCGGGCCCCCTGCCCTCCTCTACATATAGTCTTTCCATAGGCCCAGGCTTCTAAATCATTGGCCTTGACCCCTCCCCAGACCTCTAGCCTGATTTAATCAACTGACTGTGACATCTCTTCATGGGGGTCTCATAGGCACCCCAAACCAAACATTGCCAAAACTGAACTCTTGATGGCCCCACTCCCAACCCTGCCACTCTCCCAGTATTCTCTATTTGGAGCTTAAATATTCAGTTGCTGAAGTTCATAATCTAGAACGTATCTTGATTTTCCTAATCACCCAATCCAATCCAAGTACTATTGAGTCTATCTACAAAATATTCTAAATCCATACCCAGAATCTTCTCCACCACCAGGACCCTGGCCCACGCCGCTTGTCTGACGTGCATCAATAAAGTACACTAGCTTTGCAAATAGTTTCTTCTGGCTCCTCTTGCTCTCCTCCCCTAAAACCCACTCTTTAAACAGAAGCCAAATGATCTTTAAAAACACTAACCAGATCATGACACCATTTTGCTCAATACCCTCCAGTGGTTTCCGAACTCCTAACCCAGGCTTACCAAGCCCTTCTTTACTATTCATCTATTCATTTACTTTCTATCCTAAATACCCTCCATACTAGTATAGAAGCTCCACACAACCACCAAGCTCACTCAACGTCTAGCTCCAGACTAGCGCTAATCAATGGAAACATAATGCAAACCATTAGAGCAAGCCACATACATAACTTAAAATTTTCTAGTAGCCATGTACAAAATTTAGAAAAGAACCCAGTGAAATTAATTTTAATAAGATATTTTGTTTAACCCATGATATAAAAAAGAATGTCATTTGAGATACTTTTACATTCTGTTTTCATGTTAAATCTCCAAAAATATTCAGTACATTTGACACTTACAACCCATCTCAGTTTGGACTAGTCACACTTCAAGGACTCAATAACTGCTTGCAGCAAGTAGATACTGTATTAGACAGCACAGCTCTAGAGTTTAGGAGATACCTGCCATATACTGAGTGTCCAAATATTTTTAAAAATTGTTCGACCTCAACTTACCACCAGCTGAACTTTTTGTCCTGTGGCCAGGTCTTGGCTTCCTGTGGAGCAACTCAAGCTCTAAGGATTTCACCAGAGGCTTTATTAAAAGTACAGAGGGAGGGATGACAGTGCCAGAACTAACTGGGAGGCTTTTCACAATTTTCAGAATTTACTACAGAAATGTTGTCACTGGACTCTCATAGAAACTCACACATCTGAATGTTTCCCTCACCTCCCACCCTCTATGGGAGGCAAGAGTTAATCCTACCAATATCAAGGGTTAAGGAATCTGAGTGTCCAGGTCTCTCCTCCTTCAGGAATCCAGGAAAATGAAAGAGACATTTACTGAGGTGAGAATAATTAGAGGTAGGCAATAAAAAACAAAGATGAAGGTGCTGAAAGAAAGGGTAACCAGAAACACAGAGAGAGGGAAGAGAGGTGTGTGAGAAAGCACCCCTCACCCACCACCATCACCAAAAGTAATCTCCTGACCTTCTGCTCCTGTGGGAACTGATTTCTGGACCATTGATCTGAGGAGAGGAGCCCTTTCTGAGTTGTTTTTTGTGGGTTTTTTTTTTCACCATTAGAATGTTCCAGGGAGTTATTCTCAAACCCAAGGGACACAAGCATGAAGAAAAGTGGAGAGCCAGAAAGAGAGTCCAAAAGAAAGAGGTAAAGACAAATATACTCTCTTTCTCCCCTGAATCTCAATACCAGTAGGATGTTTTCAGTTATAAGTTATGGGAAACCTGACCAAGTGGCTTAAACCACGAGAAAATTTGTTATTAATATTGGAAGAAGGCCATCACAAGACAGGTCCTAAGTCTGAATGAGAATTGTGTTTAATTCAATTCCACTATCCTCGGTCTACAGGTTTTCTTCCAAGAACTCCCTGACACAGGACCACAGGATGGCTGCCATCATTCCAGACATCACATTCAAATAACCTCTCAAGCCAGAAGGATGGGAGTGAGCAGAAAAAATAGGCTTCATTCACATGCCACTCTTATTTGATAAGGGAGAAAAATCTTTTCCAGAACTTCTGCAGGACCTCTCCTTCCTTTTCTTGGCAGAACCGAGCCACATGGACCAACATCAGGCAAAAAAAGAGAGATTCCTCTGATTGGCTGAGGTCAATCATCTTTGCTCCCCTAGGATGAGGCATTGTGGCCTCCATAAAATGGAGTTCACTTATTAAGGAACGAGGGGTGGTGGCTATGGAGTAGGCATAGGCCTCTGAAAAGGTGCTCCCTTGCTGGCTCCTGGGGACATAGAGCAATCAGACACGGGGCTCTGTCCTGGAGAAACTGACCACCTGACCAGGGAGATGAGAGCAAAGTGCTCAGCCATGGTAGAGCAGGGGTCTGGGTAGCAACAGAAAGAGATGCGATCAAAACACTAACAGCCAACTCAGATTGGAAGGGCCTGGGCACACTTGCTGGAGGAGGTGACATCTAGGCTGAGTCTTAGAGACTCAGGTGAAGAGGAGACAGAAATTTGTGTTACAGGCAGAAGGAAGTGAAACTGCACAGGAAAAGGGCCAAGAAAACACAGAATATCTTTGGTTCTGAGGCTCATTGGTGTGACGCAATTCTGACACTAGCCACTTGGAGTTAGGTAATACCTCACAGATAAAGGCAGGGTCCTCTGGTTGATTGCCCTCACTTCAGACACCAGCTGCAATTTCCGGAGCCCCCAGGCCCTCCTCACCTCTGACCATCCAGCTACAAGTTGGGAGTTGCCCACCACGCCCTCATATTCGATAATTTGCTAGAAGAGCTCACAGAACTCAGAAAAGCACAATACATATGACTATGGTTTTATTTTAGCCAAAAGCAATACAAAAAGAAGGAGCCCAAAGAAGGGAGGCATGGGGGAGATCTGGGCATAGACCCCACCTCTCAACGGGAAGAGGGTAAAGAACTTTACAACCCTTTTCTTAAAAACCACCACACAGGGTGTACTTGGGTAGATCTGGGGGCCATCACCAGGATGAGAACCCACAAGGAAAGGCAGAGTTATCTGGAGCATGCCATGGAACCAATGCTAGAGATGGCATGGGGGACAGACAAACCCGAGATGATGGGTCTGGAGATCAAAAGCAAGGGGAGGGAAGCAGATGTGGCTCAAGCAGTTGGGCGTCTGCCTACCACATGTGATGTCCCGGGTTCCTTTCCCAGTGCCTCCTAAAGAAAAAAAGGAAGATAGCAAGCTGACATGATGGGCTGGCACGGTGAGCTGACATAACAAAATGACGCAACAAGGAGACACAATGAGAGACACAAGCAGGGTGTGGAGGTGGCTCAAGCAGTTGGATGCCTCCCTCCCACATGGGAGATCCCAGGTTCGGTTGCCAGTGTTTCCTAAAAAAAAGACAAGCAGACACAGAGAGCACACAACGAACAGACACAGAGAGCAGACAGCGTGTGCAAACAACGGGGGGGCGGGGGAGGGAATAAATGAATAAAATAAATCTTAAAAAAAAAACAAAAAAAACAAGGGGATTGTTAGCTGAGGTTAAAGCCTTAAACATGGGTGGGTTCACCCAGAGAAAACATGAAACCTGAGGTGAAGAGACTTTTTTTTTCTAATTACTCAACTATAGATAATATTTGAGTCCTTTATATACTCAAGAATCCATACTAAGTGCTTTGCATCAGTTATCTTATTTGTTCTGCTAAAAAAATGTTCTCTGTATAATTATACCTACTTCACAGATGAAGTGATGAGGCTCAGCAAAATTACATTAGTGGTCAGCAAACTACGGCTTGCACGCCTGTGAGTTAAGAATGGATTTTACATTTTGAAATGGTTGGAAAAAAACTCAAAAGAAGAATAATATTTTTTGACATGTGGAAATTATGTAAAATTCAAATTTCAGTGTCCATAAATAAATTTTTTTTGGAACACAGCACATCCAGCTGTTTACACGTTGTCTATGACTGCTCTCACTCTACAATGGTGGATCTGAGTAGTTGAGACAGAGATGGTATGACTTGTAAAACCGAAATTATTTACTCTCTGGCTTTTTACAGAAAACATTTGCTGAGCCCTGATTAAATGGCTTGTCCAATTACAGAACTAGTAAATGGAAGGGCTAGGAGTCCAGCCCAGGCAATCTGGCTTTTCCCTCTCAGTCACACTGCTAATAGAGGTCATTTCGGACATCAGCCACTAGAAAGGTCAGGGGCTTTTGTTGGACAGGCGGAATTCACCCTGCCCAGTTTAGCTCCAATGTCACTTCCCCTTTGGCCTTACCCAATTTAGGCAATGGGTCACTCAGGAGAAGCAATCTATTTTGTCACTTTCCTTCTTTTCTACTTCCTAGTCATTTTGGACCAAACACACCACTGCCTCTGACCATTTAAGCAAATCTTTATGTGTTAATCATAGATCATTTATTTTGTGTGTGTTGTGCTTAATTTTTTTGGTGAATCATAGATCATTTAATGGCAAGAAACAATGCTGCTCATGCATTAGTAAATGGAGCTTGCTGGAATCATGCAGGGACATCTCAAGTAGTCCAGAGTTAGGGAGAACAGCAAGACTTCAGAAGACCTGGAAATCTGTCCAGCAGTTACTTTCTGCAGGATCCTGTGTCTCTTGTTCTCTTTTGGCATCCGGGTCCTTCTCTATGTGTGATGATGTCCTTCACCATCTTCTTCATTCTGATTCCCTGAAGACTTTAGCTTCCTTATGACTCTTGGTCACCTCAGCACCGTTCAGGTCCTGAATCCACATCCATCACATGAGCTACCAAGTGTGGGTCCCTTAGTTCAATTTCCAAGTGGGAGGATGTGACCGGACACTGGCAGGGAATGGGTTGGCTGTCTTTGCATCAGTGACCATCCCTGGCCCAATCAGCTGTAGCTGGGGCATGACTGGGGGTTGGTGTGGGTGGAAGTAAGTGTGATGGGTAGTGACGGGAGTTATGGGTAGGTCAAGTTCACATGGTAAAATACAGCAGCTTCTCTGGAGTTGGTTAAGGAGAGATTACTGGCAAAGAAAATGCAATGAGCACATCAGGTGAACCTGAGGTGCGACGGCAAGGTTTCTGTAGAATCGTTTGAGCTTAGCTTACTCATGGTAACCTCACTAGGCATTGGAAAAAGACAGGAAATAATTTGTGATTTGTATTAGTAACGTGTTGGGCTTCATGTCCCAAGAGGTAGGGTTGGTGAACCCTAAAAAGGGGCAAGTTTCTGAGCAGAAAAGCTACTTGCTAAGTAGCTTTTGATTTCCTAGCTGCTAAAACAAATACCATATAATTGTTTGACATAACAACAGGTATGATTGGCTCACAGTTTCAGAGGCTGCAAAGTTTGCTTCCTCATGGTATCTTCTGGCTGGCCAGAAATCTTAGGGGTCCCATGGCTTTTCTGTCACGAGGCAATGCACGTGGCGGCGTCTTCTCCTTTTTTCCTGGCTCCGTTGACTTCCAGCTTCTGGCTGCTCCCTGTAGCTTCTCTCTCCGTCTTTCACTCTGCTCAAAAAGGACTCCAGTAATCCAGATCAAAGCCCGTCCTGACTCAGTGGGGCCACAGCTTAGCTGAAGGAACATCTTGAAGACATTCTATTTACATTAGGTCCACGCCAGCCAACCAGAATGAGGACCAACACCAAGAACATGTCCAAACTGGGGGGCCACCACTCAATCCACCATGATAAGCATCTCACAGCTCAAGACTCAAATCCTTTCCCTTCTGGACTACATCATGCTGCCCCTGACTTTGCTCTTTAACCCCTCTGCAACCCTAAGAAATTCATTCCTTACCCATTTCATTCAGTTTTCCCAGGTGTAAATGAAGGGGGAATTTGCCAACCCTGTTGACCTTAGCGTGTGTGTCAATATGACACAACAGAGGAATGGATTTCATAGCACTTTGGAAGATAATATAAAGGGCTACGCAAATATGAAGGATTCTCACAGTGAACAGACACAGGCTGTTTCTGTGCAGGGCACTTTGCTGGATGCTTTCTGGGAAAAGAAGAAATCAGACCCCATTCTCCAGGAGCCCATGGGAGAGTTGTGCATGCCAGGTATACTCACTAGAGCAGGCATTTTTAACCAGGGGTCCATGGAAAGATTTCAGGGTGTCCGTGAGCTTGAATTAATTTAGAATAATCCTAAAATTTAATTTAAAGACATGCCGCTGTTGAGTGTCATTAAACTATCTGCCGTGACATTCTGAGAAGGGGTCCGTGGTTTTCACCTGATCTGTGGAACAAAAACGGTTAAGAAGCCTGCACTAGAGGGTCTGAAGTACAATCTGGGGAGGAGGTGCAGTTCTGGTCAGCAGAGGTTTCAGGAAGACTTTGCCCTGCGCTGGAAGAATGGAATATGCTCATGAGTTCCCACCCTCCAACTCTTCCTTAAAGGCTGCTGTTTCACACTCTTCTGAAACCCAAGTTCCCAACCCATTTCCTGAGGAACCAAAAGTGGAGAAGAGATGTTACAATGGAATTTGCAAAAATGTTCATCTTTGTTTGTTCTCCATTTTTTCTTTCCCTTCCCCAATTTCAAGCGGGTATCCGGTTTCTATACTTGCTTGTTCATCATTTATGGAGCTACGGAGGATTAGGTTGGTGGCCGATGGAACGTCCCTAAACAACTCTGAGTTTTATTAAGAATCTAAACTCAGGTAAGTGAATAGGTTCTGTGTCCTGGGAGAGCAGGGGAGTGATCCCCCAAAATTGAAAGATAGAGATAGATATTGAGTGTTGGTGAAATACATAGAGGAAGTAACAGAAATAGATAGAGGGAAGTGGATGTGGCTCAAGCAATTGAGCTCCCACCTACCACATGGGAGGTCCTGGGTTCAGTTCTTGGTGCCTCCTAGAGAAGATGAGCAAGACAGTGAGCTGATGTGATGGGCTGGCACAGCGAGCTGATGCAACAAGATGATGAGACATAAGGAGGAAAATATAATGAGAAAACAACAAAGCGGGGAGCAGAGGTGGCTCAAGCGATTAAGTGCCTCCCTCCCACATGGGAGGTCCCGGGTTTGGTTCCTGTTGCCTCCTAAAAGGAAGATGAGCACACAACGAACAGATGGCAAGTGCAAACAATGAGGGGGTGGGGAGAAATGAATAAAATAAATCTTTAAAAAATAAGAAATAGATAGAGACAGAGAAGGCGATGACAGAAGACGGGAGAGGTTGATGGTGCAGGGAAAGCAGAGGGGAGTGAGAGGGAGAATAGAAAGGAGGAGAGGAGAGATAAGAAGGGAAAATAACTGGAGAGAAGGGAAGGGAAGAGGAGAAGAGAAGAGGGGGTGAGAGGGAAGGGGAGGCAAGTAAAAGGGAAAGAGATGCAGCAATTTGAAACCCATCCACCTGGGACCCAGCTGTCAGATCCCTTGAAGTGGATAAACTTAGAGAGGAAGACGATATTGAATGCTAAGGAAGATGGGACCCTAGGCTCAGTGAAGGCCTCCAAACCCCAGGCATTGTACAGATGAAGGGAACTTCTGGTGTTCAAGGATATTGTGGGGTCAGGCCATGGGGTGTCCAGAAGTAACCAGGAGAGACTGGTCTCCTGAGTCCACATTTGTCCTTCCCATCCCCTCAATTTCTTCTAGGATTCCGGTGTAATACGCAATGGTGAGGAGGCCCAGTGGTGACAGAAAAGGAATTTTCCATCAAGCTGATGAGATGGCAGCTCCAAGTCAGAACTTTCAAAACTAATTATTTTAAGGGAAACAGTGAAAGAAATTCTTTCTTGACTAATCTTGGATCAAGATTAATCCCTGTGACACCCTCTTCTGGTCCCTGCTCTCATCGGGGATGGTAGGGGCAGAGCACACAGGGCAAGAATCTGCCTGGCCAGTTTACTCAGAGCCCATCAGCTTGAATAAGACTGTTCATGAAGACAACAAAATCTCTCTGTGACTCTTGTTCTTATGGAAAGAAATCAAAGAAAGGCTCTTTTCATCTTATTCTTTGTTCCTTGGACATTGGGTTGCACCTTGGAGCAGGTGGGAGGTGGACAAAAAGGGCAAGGAGAGAGACTGAGTCATGAGAGGGAGGGGAGGGTACTGGCTGGATAAGGTCATGAACAGGTAACTCCAGCATCTGCCTTTGCAACACCTATTCAATCAGCTTCCTCTAACAGGTAGATTTAAAAAGCAGAGCTCTCATCTCATGTTTCTCTTGGGTGGTCCACATACAGATTCTCCTCTACTATTCCACCATCAATTTAGCAAACAGCCAAGGCTTGAACTCCTGGACATTATCTTCTTCATAAAAATACTCTTCCCACTTAACAGAGGCCATCGTAGGTCCTTGATTCTCTCCACCACCACACCACAGCAAGACTCTACAGGCATGCCATTTTTCACTAGAGAGTTGGCATAATACAGGGTCTGCCAGTAAAGGAAAGGAAAACTTCAAACTATGTGCAGTACCTAATGTTCTCTTTCTCTCTAGTCCAAGAGGAAGCATCCCACAAGTTCAAACCTTTACAGGTTTCCTCTTCTACTTGTGGCCACACACTGGTATTGACCTGTTTCTTCTGACCTTCACAGTGCAAATGTATACTTATTGCTCAGGAAATACTAACTTTTATTCAAAGGGCTTGATCTCTCACCTGGATCCATTTTCTCTTTCTCCCAGCAGCATATTCTCTCAATATTTACTGGAGGTGTGGGCAGTTGGCTATTTCTGCTCCCTCCTCCAAGCCCCCCAGGGCTGTCTAAGGCAGATATAGTATCTCAAGACACTGTTCCTTTTTTAAAATATATTTTTATTACAGAAGTTGTGAACTTACAAAACAATCATGCACATGTGTAGAATTCCCATACAACAACCCTTCACCAACACACCACACCGTTGTGGAACATTTGTTACAGATCATGAGATACTATCATCAGACTATTACTGACACTGTTCTTTTTGAGAGGTCCCCTTAAGTAGGAGGCATGGCTAATAGGTGAATTAGTGAAACACGCACACGTATAGACATACATACACGTGGACTCACCCCAGTATATCATCGTGGCTCATGGCTATCCCAAAGATATCACCATGCCTGTAAGCACTGCTGCAAATCACAGTAAAAATCCCACCAAACTCTCAGATAACCAAATTAGGAAAGCCAGTTTCAATCTGACTTCTCCCTTTCTATCATGCTCCAGAACCAATCACTCTGCCTGGTGAACCTTCCCAGACTCTCTCCTTCTCTCCATCTCCACCATCCCTGCCCTGAGTGCCTTGAACATCTCATGCTGATTTACTTCCAACAGCCTCCATGCTTGTTACCCTTCCTCTCCTGGAAATCCTCTAAAATCTGTCCTTTATGTTAAATCCCAAAAAATTTTTTATGAAATGCAAATCTGAACATATCCCACTTCTGATTAAAAATCTTTAGTTACTCCCTATTTTCCCCCATCCTTTTGGCTTAGGATGCTGTGATGTGAAGTCTGCAGCTATGGCAGCTATCTTGGAGCCATGAGGTGAAAATCCCAGGACGAAAGTCAACACGTTGGTGATGGCAAACTGGAAAGATTAAAATAAATGTGGTTCTTGATGATATTACTCAGACAGAACCTAACCTAGCACAGTCTTCCTTCATAAATGTCATCTTTGTTTAAGTCACTATTAGATGTTATTGCAATTGCAAATTATAAATTACTTATAATCAAAAACAACCTGAATGATATAAGGCCTTGGGAACAATGTTTGTAGAGTGGCTGTTGTGACAGTTTGAGATTGTTTTATGAATCCCAAAAAGAGGAAGATTATGTTTGTAAGCTAATCTATTCCTTTGGGTGTGATTCCCTTTGACTGCATTAAATGTAGCTGAGGTGACTTTGATTAGATTACCTGTGAAGATTAAGGCCTTGATTCAACCACATCAGTAAGGTGTGACTCAGCTTGAGTCCCCACCCCCTTGGTGGGTCTGATATAAATGGACACTCACTCAAGAAGACACACAGAGGAGAGAACTTTGTCATTTTCCATCCTGCCATGTGACAGAAAGGAGAGGGCTCAAACAGCTAACGCCCCAAAGAGAGATGAACCATCTGCCCGGTAGCTTACAGTTGAACTTGAGAAGAGAGCTGAGACTGAAACAGGAAGCCCTGAGAGACAAGCCCTATAACCAGCCTGCAGCTGAGATAGGGAAGAAGCTGGGCCCATGGAGCCCAAGAGTAGGAGGAAGCCCAGAGTGGGAGGCTGACACCCGGCAGAGATCGCCCGCCATCTTGCTTCAACACTTGGCTGCTGACTTTGGTGAGAAAGTACCTCTTATGGCCACTTTCCATGGCCTTGGGATTGTAAGCATTTTTTAAAAAAATATTTTTTTTATCTTATTTTTTTAAAAGGTATTTAGATTACATAAATGTTACATAAAAATAAAGGGGATTCCCATATGCCCCACTTCCTACACCTCCCATATTTTGCCACATTAACAACATCCTTCATTAGTGTGGTACATTCATTACAATTGATGAAAACATTTTAGAGCATTGCCACTAAGCATGGATTATAGTTTACATTGTAGTTTACACTCTCTCCTGCACAATTTTGTAGGTTATGGCAAGATATGGCCTGTATCTCTCATAGCAATGTCATTCAGGAAAATTCCCAAGTCCCCAAAATGCCCCCATATTTCACCTGTTTTTCCCTCTCCCTCCCCTAAGAACCTCCAGTGGCCACTGCCTCCACATGAATGATGTAATTTCTTCCATTGCTAGAATCACAATAAGTCTATAGTAGAATACCAGTAAGTCTACTTTAGTCCATAGTTCATTCCCCAATCCTGAGGATTCTGGGAGAGTGATGCTCACTCCACCTTTAATTGAGAGGGGGCTTTGATCCCATGGGGTGGATGGATGGGACTCTCTTGCTTGCAGTTGTAGACTCTCTTGGTTCCTTGGGAGAGATGGTTGTCTTTCTGAAATTGTGTCACCCAAAGGCATCAGAGTGATATTGGGAAATATAGGAAGACATAAACAGACAGAGGTAAGGACAGCCGTGTCAGTCAGCCAAAGGGGTGCTGATGCAAAGTACCAGAAATCGTTAGCTTTTATAAAGTGTATTTACTTGGGGTGAAAGCAATTGGTTAGCTTTTATAAAGTGTATGTATTTGGGGTAAAAGCTAACTGATTTCTGGTACTTTGCATCAGCACCCCTTTGGCAGACTGACACAGCTGTCCTTACCTCTGTCTGTTTATGTCTTCTTATATTTCCCAGTATCACTCTGATAGATTTGGGTGATACAATTTCAGAAAGACAACCATCTCTTTTGGCTAGAGGCTTACAAACGAGCTTCCACAGGAGCAGAGGCTTATGGGCTTAACCTTGGCAGTGGTGCACGGGCAAGGGGTGCTCTGTCTTGCTCAACTGTCTGTTTCTCTGCCCACCTCACCTCTCTCTGTGTTTCTTATTCTTGTCTCGATCATCTTAATCTCTGTCTTTCACTGCTTGTCTCTGATTCTTCTCATCTCAGTAATTGCCCTTTCTTTATCCTGGATCCTTGAGGGAAAAGCATCCTGGATACCCAAATTCCTTGACCCTCGACGCTGAGAGGGTTGAACTTCTGCATCCCACAAAGGATTGAGGTTGAGGAAAACATACTTGAATTTCTAAAAGGGCCTGGCCCATTCCCCAAATGCTGTTTGGTGGTTTGAAGCTGTATGTACTCCAGAAAAAAGTTGAAATGGAACCAAGAACAGAAGGAAGAGAGGAGGAGACGCCACCGTGTGCCTCGCCATGTGGCAGAGGAGCCAAGGATCACTGGCAGCCAGTCTTCATGAAGAACGCATCACCTGGATGATGCCGCGATTTGGATATTCGCACAGCTGCAAACCTGTAAGCTAATAAAAATTCCCATTGTTTAATTCAGCCCATTTCATGATATTTGCTTGGAGCAGCCCAGGAAACTAAAATATGTTGCAAAACAATACCATACTTTGGGAACTTCTAGAAGAAAAAGGAAACCTGGGTTCCTGTTACGCAATGGGCCTCAGTTTTGCTAACCCTCTCTCTTCCTGTTCCTTTGGCATACCTTCGGAAGTCACTGGAGCCAGAGTCATTCACCTCAGAGGCCAGGTCTTGGACCTGCCCAGAGCAAGGACCACAACTGGCGGCAAGTCCAGGTAAGAAACGTGTTCCTGGGGGTGGAGAACCTTGTCAAGGGCACTGGAGTGGTGGGGACAGAAGACTCTTTGGAGTGAGAGGTAGAGAAACGTGAGGGAGGTAACAAACACAGCAGCCATACACAACTCTTTCATGATGTTTTGCTGTGAAGGAGAGTCGAGGAATTGGTTGGAAACTAAAGAGGAATGAGGGGTTGAAGGACACTTTTTTTTTTTAATGATAGTAGGTTCTAGAACATATCAGTGTGCTGATAGAAATGGTGAAATAGAGAAGAAATATCCATGCTGGGGGATAATTGAAGAAAGGAAATTCTTGAGAAAGTGAGGGGTTTGGGATTTGGAGGACAAATAGAGAAATGAGTATTGGGTAGGTCTTGGGCAAGGATACCTATTTCCTGGCAACAGAGTGGAAAGATGAGAACAGTGGTGCAGGAGCAGGCAGGGAGGTGGGTTTGGTGTGTGGGGCAAGGGCATTAGCTGTAAGTGGAGGTGAGGAATGAAGTTCAGAGCTTTGAGGAGAAAGCAAAAGGATCAAAATAACTGCTATGGATCTGGGCGGGGGGTGGGGACTTACTGTAATGGGGAATCAGTAGACTTACAGAGCAGTGCTGCCTTTCCACGTGAAGAGACTGGGCTTGGAAACTCTTGACTCTTGAGAACTGCAACCTTAGGTCCCCTCTCAACACACACACCACCCCCCATTTATTTTCCTTTTTTTCTTTCTCTCTCTCTTTTTTTTTTTTTTTTG
>JAQZBX010061778.1:0-17033 GCA_029593785.1 Cabassous unicinctus
GCAGTTGTAGAGCCAGTATTCCTAGCAACATCTGTCGAAGAGACTATTCTTTACTAATTGAGTTGTCTTTACACCCTTGTCATAAATTGGTTGGCTATAAATTTAAGGGTTGATTTCTGAGTTCTCAATTCAATTATATTGGTCAAGGTATGTCCTTGTGCCAGTACCATGCTGTTTTTATTACTATGGCTTCATAAAACGCTTTAAGATGAGGAAGTGTGAGTTCTTTAATCCACTCTTTTTAAAGAAGGCTTTAGCTGTTTGGGGGCCCCTACTCTTCCATATATATTTGATGGTTGGCTCTTCCATTTCTCCAAAGAACGTTGTTGAAATTTTTAGTGGGATTGCATTGAATCTATAAATTTCTTTGGGTATTTGTATTAGTCAGGGTTCTCTAGGGAAAGAGAATCAACAGGAGATATCTGTTAATAGTATGAGATTTTATAAGAGTTTCTTATGTGACCGTGGGGGTTCACAAGTCCAAGTTCTGCAGGCAGGCTGCAAGCCAGGGGCTCCAATGAAGGTCCAATGAAGGTCCTTGATAAGTTTCTGGGAGATGTTGACTGTCCAAAGATGAGCTGGGAAATTCTCTCTGAATGCTGAAATCACTTCTCCTTTTAAAGCATTCAACTGATTGGATAAAGTGTCACTCATTGCTGATGGCAATCTCCCTGATTGATGTAGATGTAATCAGCTATCTATGCAGTAAACTCATTGGTAATTAAAGTCCATAAATGTCCTTGTATTACAATTAGCCCAGTGCTTGCTTGACCAAACAACTGAGCACAATTACCTGGCTGAGTTGACACATTAGTCTAACCATCACAGCATTATTGACATCTTAACATTATTTAGTTTTCCAATCCATGAACATGGAATGGGTTTAAATTCATTTAGGTCTGCTTTGATTTCTTTTAGTAATGTTTTATAGTTTTCTCTGTGCAAATTCTTTGCATCCTTGATTAAGTTTATTTCTAGATATTTGAGACTTTTAGTTGCTTTGGTGAATGGAATTTTTTTCATGATATTTTCATCCAACTGTTCATTGTTTGTATAAATAAACAGTAATGATTTGGGGTGTTGATCTTGTCCCTCACCACTTTGCTGTATTCCTTGACTTGCTCTGGGAGATTCCTTGTGGATATTTCAGTCTCACACTTTGCACACAAATTAACTCTAAATGGAACATGGATGTAATGTAAAACATAAAATTATAAAACATTAAGGAGAATCTTAAGGATCTAGGGCTAGGAAAAGCATTGTTTGACTTGACAGCAAAAGCACCATCTATAAAATGACTAATAAATTGAGCTTCATCAAAATTAAAAACTTTTGCTCAGCAAAAGACCTATTAAGAGGATTAAATTATTTACAAACCAGATGTTCAACAAAAGACTGATATCTAGAGTATATAAAGAACACTTAAAACTCAGTTTAAAAAAATCCAAGTTGAAAATGGACAAAAGACATGAAGGGACATTTCACCAAAGTGGATATACAAATGTCAAATAAACACATGAATAGATGGTCAACATTTTTTTCCATTAGGGACAAATTGTGGTTTTAAATGCAATTTAAAACCACAATAAGATATAACTACACACCTATCAGATTGGCTAAAATTAAAAAAAAAAGATAGTGTCAATGCCAAATCCTGGCAAGGATGTGGAGAAATCAATTACTCAGACATTGCTGGTAGGAATCTAAAATGGTACAGCCACTCTGGAAAACAGAAGGCCAGTTTCTTAAAAAAAAAAGAAGAAAAAACAAAATTTTAAAAATTAAACATGCAACTACCTTTCAACCCAGCATTTCCACTCCTGGGCATTTATCCCAGAGAAATGAAAACTTACGTTCATACAAAAACCTTCATACAAATGCTTATAGTAGCTTACCAAAATTTGGTAATAGCCAAATTTTGGAAACAACCCAGATGTCTTTCAATGTATAAATCATTGAACTATGTTACATCCATACCACAGAACATTACTCAACAATAATAAAAGATGAACTATTGATGTACACAACAACTTGGATGAATCTCCAGAGAATTATGTTGGGTAACAAAAGCCAATCTCACAAGGTTGTTTGCTGTATGATTCCATTTTTAAAACAGTCTTGAAATGAGAAAATTACAGAAATGAAGAACAGATTAGTGGTTGCTAGAAGTTAAAGAGGAGGCAGGGAAAAAGGAGAGGGGGATGTGGCTGTTAAAGGGCAACATGAGAGATCTTTGTGGTGACAAAACTCTTCTGAATCTTGTCTGTATCAAGGTCAAAACTGTTTATGATTTTGTACTAAAGTTTCATGAGACGGTACTGCTGGGGTGCAACTGGGTAAAGATTGCAGGGGATCTCCTGCTCTCCTGAATTACTTCTTACAACTGCATGTAAATCTATAATCATATCAAAATAAAAAGCTTAATTAAAAATTAATGTTTTTAGTGTCAAGACAGAGAAAGAAAAAACTTGTTCCTGACTCCACGTATATAAAAAGTTGCTTCCAGCTTTCCTAGGGCAATAGGGTACCTAGTTTTATCTTTAAAATCTCCTTGTGAACTCTAAGGCTGCAAACATTTAGGGTATCCCTTTACTTTGTGTATCTCAATGGGAAAAAAGTAAATAAGACTGCAGAAAGCTTGAAGGTTTGCAAAAATTTTCTGAGACAATCAGCCTTATGTACCAACTGCTCATCTCTAATTACAATCCCCTGTCTTAGATTTTCATTGAGCTGAGTACTTCCAAGGTCTCAGTCAGGTCCAGAGGGATTCTTACAGTGTAGCTGACCACACAGGTTTGCCAGGGAAGCCTTGAGTGCCTATTCAGCTCAGTGATATCTTGCACTGTTGTGGTGGCAAGAATTTTGTGAGAGTAGCTGTAAATATTTATTCCTTAAAATCTCTAAGAACTCTTACCACAAAAGATTAAATTATGTAAAAATAATGAAGATGGAGCTTGGGATGGAAGTTGGCAAAGGGGTAGGACTGTTGATAGATGGACTCTTTGAGGTACATCAACTTTCCAGCAACCCCTGAAATTTGGTGAACTCTTGAAGAGATAGATGCAGTACTCTTTGCACATGCAGAGGTGATAGTGAGACTCAATTTTTCTCCCTATTTTTATTCTTCATAATCCATTTTTCATTCTTACAATCTGAATGGCTGACAGAGTACTTTTAAAAGCACTCAGTATGTCAGTGCGAAAATTGAAAGATGTATCATATTATAATCACAAGTTCTCAAGGAATTTTCACATTGTTCATTTTTAATAGAGCCTGATTAAGTGCCTTCTAAGAGGCAAAGCAACAATATCTGAATTATCAAATCAATCATAACCACCATCACATCAACTCTTCTCCATGACGAAATATCAGCTAGTGAATTAGAAGATTTTCCTAAAATTTCTTATTGACATTTTTTAATCCCATTTTTAGGAGTTCTTAATGAAACTTCATCATTGTGATTAATATTCCTGTCATTCTAAGGGTAAAAAATCAACATTTTACATTTTCATTTTATGGATAAATATGAGTGCATAAAGATCTTTGATAATGAGGAGATCATTCATCCGTTGATTCTAAACAATGTATGACCAAGATGTGTTGAGTGGAGCTGTAAAAGCCAGGGGGAGGGGTGGTGGCAAATGGTGTGAGGAGAGATTTCTAAAAAGGGAGCAATAGGAAGATTTTTGTGCAATATTATCTAAAGTAGACAACTAAAATGCCTTTGCACTTAGGTTATTTGATAAAGTACTATGACTTATTTAAGTTTAGGAAAATCAAAATAGCAGTTAAGGACCTGGGCCGTGGAGTGAAAAATATCAGAGCTTGAATATTGCCCTCTTCTGGATGCAAAACTTTGGCCTAGGTATTTAAATTCTCGAAGCTCGGGTTTCTCTGTCTGGAAAATGGCATAATAATAGGACCTTCCTCATGAGGATTACAAGAGACACTACTTGTACCTGGTTATTAGGAATCACTTTAAAATAGGACTTGTTTTATTTTTGTTTATGACATGTGTTTTTGCCTACATCGATCACCGCTTTCATGCAAGAGAAGGTTTCAGGATTCAACTCATATTTGGAATCCTCTTGAGGATAATTCCTTTTATCTACATATTCTTAAATTTTTATCCTGGACCTCCTTCCAAGAAGGATTTCATTTGTATTGTAGATATTATAATTAAATGGGATTTTTTGAAAAAGGAAACAATCAGAATGTGGAGAAAATAAATGCAGTAAAAATCAGTTGACATTAAACGTGATACATTCCATGTTACATTTTATATAGTCATGTGCTTTTTTGCCTTGGCAATATATGAGACTCCTTCCTCAGTGACATTAATGTAATAGCTAAGTTCCTGGGCTGTTTCTTATAATGCCCTATAATAAAAGCCCCTAGAATAATGACAAAGCATCATTCAAGAAAAGCAAGTCTTAGAATGACATGGTGGGATGGAGTGGGGCACGGTGAAGGCTGTGGAATGAAGGCAGAGTCGGGAAGAAATTCCACAATTGTAGTATCTAGTGTCTAACAAGCTTGACTGAATATTATATCTAGAGAATGAACTTCACAGTCTTCAAAACAGATTCCATAAATATAAATTCCTTTTATCTGTTTTAAATGTTTAATTATGAAATACTTCAAAAATACAGAAAAGTATAGAAAATAATCTTACCTATCATACCATAAAACCACCATGCATATTTTTAAAAATAAAACAATTTGTAGCATTTTTTTTCACACAAATTTCTCCCCCCTCAAAAAAAAAAGATGTTTCAGATAACAGCTAAAGCCCCGCTAACTCATTACTGCAACCTCTTTTCCCAAGATAATCACTAGCCTGAATTTAGGATGTATCATTCCCATCTGTCCATATTTTCATGCTTTTCTACATTTGTATGGATGGATGGATAATTTATAGTATTGTTTAGGGTGTTTAATAAGCTTTATATAACTGTTATTCTCTGGGTATATTTTACTATTTATTTTTTCTTAACCATAATAACACATGTAGATATAGTTTATTTGTTTTTTTGTTTTGTTTTGTTTTGTGTTTTGAGATACCCAGGGTGGGGATTGAACCCGGGACCTTGTATGTAGGAAGCCGGCACTCAACCACTGAGCCACATGGGCTCCTCAGAGTTGGTATTTTCATTTGTTTGCTTGTTGTTTTTTGTTTGTTTGTTTCTTTGTTTTTAAGGAGGCACCAGGAAATGAACCCAGGAATTCCCATGTGGGAAGCAGGTCACTCAACTGCTTGACCCCATCCACTCCCCAGTTTATTCATTTTAATTGCTCTAAAGTATTAGATTTTATTTTAAAAGACAATTTTTATCCATTTCCCTAATAACAGACAGGTTTTTTTCCTATTTTCTCTAGGTAACATCCTTATATTTGGCTCCTTGTACATATGTATGAACATTTCTCTAGGGAAGGTCAATGTAATTGAAATTGCGCAGTTCTAAAGCATGATCATCCCATATTTTTCTAGATATTCTCTAGTTGCTTTCAGTACTGGTTACATCCATTTATACTCCTGTTGGCAATGTATAAAAGTTCCCATTTGCTCACCTCTTTGCCAAAACATAGTGTTATTACACATTTTAATTCTGACTATTCTCACAGAAATTTTATCTTGATATTGCTTTAGTTAGCATTTCCCTAATTAGTTGTGAGATTGAGCATTTTTCACATATTTAGTAGCCCTTGAATTTCCATCTACTTTGGAATCTGTAAATGCATTTTCCTTAATTTTCTACTATCTTTATTTTCTTGATTTATAGGAATTCTTTCTATTAGATAATAATCCTTTCTCTGATTGGCAGGTTGTTTTTATGTTTTTATTTTTTCATAGTGGGTTCACTTTGAACCAAATTTTTTATTTTAATATAGTCAAATGTATGTGTCTTCTCCTTTAGCATTTATGGTGTTTCTTTTTTTACCCTTTTTGCATTTTACAGCTTAAACTCTATGCAACTGATTTAAGAAACCCTTCTTTGTCCCCAGTGTCATAAAGCTATTCTCTTACGTTTTGCAGCAGTGTTCATATGTAAAATTAGTCTGTAATTTTTCTTTCTTTTTTTGTCATTTTCCAATATTATGATCAGTGTTACAGTACCATCATTGTATGAGTGGGTTATCTTTCTATTCTCTGAATTAATTATATATGTTATGGATTGTCTTTGAAGGATTGATAGAAATTGACTATGTAGATATCTAGAATTGTAATCAGTAGATTATTAACTGCTGATTCTGCTTCTTTACTGTTATGATCAATTCAAATTTATTATTTTATTAGGAGTGACATTCATCTTAGTTTTCAAAATAATTGGAATAAACTTTTTATCATGATCTATCTACTCTATTTGTAATTATGTCCTATAACCCCATATCTTCCCTTTATTAGAGATGTTGTAGGTTAACAGAATAATCAAGAACAAAATACAAGATTCCCATATACCACCCCACCACCAACACCTTGCATTGGTGTGAAACATTTGCTACAATTGATGATAGCACATTTTTATAAAATCATACTATTGATTAAAGTCTATGGTTTAGCTTAGAGTTCACTGTTTCTGTAATGTTTCTCATATTTCTTTAATTTATTCTGTTACATATATGCCATCTAATATTGCCCCTTTTAAAATCATATTCAGATATATATTTCAGTGCTGTTAATTGTTCACAATGCGGTCCTACCGTCACTACCATACACTACCAAAAATTTCCATCATTCCACATACAGACTCTGTATATTTTAAGCCTTACCTTACCATTTACTACATCCACCCTATCTTCTGGTAACCCATATTCTAGATCCTGACTCTAATTTTGCTTATTCTAATCATTTCAAATCAGTGAGATCTTACAATACTTATCCTTTTGTTTCTGACTTATTTCACTCAATATATTTTCCAGGTTCATCCATGTTGTTGCATGTATCAGGACTTCATTTCTTTTTATGGCTGAATAATATTTCATTGTATGTATATACCACATTTTATTTATCCATTTAATCAGTTGGTGGACATTTGGATTGCTTCCATCTTTTGGCGATTGAGAATAATGCCGTAGGTTGCAAATGTCTGTTCGAGTCCCTGCTTTCAATTCTTTTGTGCATGTACCTGGTAGTGGGATTGCTGGGTTATATGGTAATTGTATGCTTAGCTTTCTGAGGAACCGCCAGACTGTGTTCCACAGAGGCTGCACCATTTTGCATTGCCACCAACCATGAATAAGTGTTCCTATTTTTCTACATCCTATCCAACACTTGTTATTTTCCATATTTTTAATAGCAGCCTTTCTAATGGTGTAAAATGGTATCTCATTGTTGTTTTGATTTGCATTTCCCTGATGACTAATGATATTGAGCATCTTTCCATGTGCTTTCTGGCCCACTGAATATCTTCTTTAGAGTAACTCCCCCATTTTTAATAAATTGATTTAACATATACTAGTTTGTCAAACAAGTCTCAATAAGTTACAAAAAATAATTTATTCAATGTTTTCTGGACACAATGCAATAAAATTAGTGGTTAATGGCAAGAAGATAGTTCAAAACATTTCCATATATTTGGAAATCTAAAAAAAAACATTTATAATAAATTTTAATATAATATGGAGGGTATTTTATGTTGTTGTGTATGTTACATATGTTTTATATGTTACTTGGTAATAAGATAGGGTGTGATTGCAGCATTTATTAGTACCAGCCAACACTAATGTAGTTTTACTTAATGTGCGTTTTCGATTGTATAGCATTTCTTCAAATCTAATTTTATGTCCTTTTGTATGATTCTATAGTTTTCTTCTTATAGCTCTAGTGCTGGTTTTATGTTACTACCATAATAAATGTATATGTACAACATATACATGTCAAGCTCTTCTTTCTGTGGCATGGGATTCCATACAGTGTTCAAGTGACTTGCTATACTTGGTACATGCCTCCCTTAACTTGTTTCAACATGTCTCAAAACTGTCATTCCATCTGCTCTTGCTGGGAGATGGCATGTGTCATTTTTCTTACTCAGATTTATGTTCCTATTCAGAATCCTTGTTCTTTTTCTGACTCTGAAAAGGGCTTGTTCAAAGAATGGCTGCTGGATACATAAAATATAACTATATATTGCTGTTTCTGGCAACTGTATCTAAGAATATATTGCTCTTATAAATAGATGGGTTTTCCCCCAAATATTTTTCTTAGGTATTCAGAATCAGCAACATGAAGACATCTATTCTAAGAATATTGCACTCATGCTTTCATTTGGCTAGTCAGTCACAGGACACTTACAAGGCTCAAAGCCTTTTTAGGAGCTTGCCTTAGTAAAAATGATTAAATAAAAAAATATTTTAAAATAATTAATAGCTCACGCTTGTTGCCTGCTTATTATGTAGCATGCATGGTTCTAGGGAATGTACATGTATTAAATCATGTATTTTGGAGGTGAATATTTTATTTTGTAGTATTAACAAATAACATTTTTTAACATCTTCATATAATGAGATACACTTGATGTTTATTTCATGAATTTTTTTTAAAGGGGGGAATTAATTTAGATTAGATTCAGTGTTAGCAGATTTAGTGTTAAACAAGATTTCAGCATTTTCCTCCTACCCTCATGGTTAAGATTAAGATTGTCACAACATATTAGATTAGCATAATTTCAGTTATTGTTTGCATAGACTATGCAAAAATCTGCCCTCAGTCGAATGTAATTAAATGGCCTTAACACATTTAAACTCTTGCCATTGGCTATAGAAGATTTCATAAATATTCCTCCCAAATTTTTTAAATTAGTTTTCTTCTCCATTAATTTGGTACTATTTGCAAAGACTATATTCACTGGCCTCATATCTTATTTAATGGTTTTTGCTAATGCCCAAATAGATAAGGGAAATATACATATGCCATCCTGATAAGCTTTATGGAGTAAAGATCTGGCATTATTGTGTTTTACTACAAACTGAGCTTTCAGCTCCATGATGAATCTATAGGTCACAGAACCAAGAGATAGCAAGTTTTAACTCTCTTTTGATTTAAATTATTTAGGCTTGCCCTTAGTTTTCTCTATTTGGGCAAAAACATCTTCTTTTTAATCACTACAGAGATAAATGCTGGCCCTTAGCCAGAATCTGCCTCACTTTTGTGTGGTAAAGAGGAAAGAGGCAGCTCCACCATCTGTTACAGAGATAAAGAAGCAAAACAAACAATGATAACAAGAACAAAAATCCAGGACTTCAACATGGTTCAAATCTCTTATTCCAGTACATACTGTTTCCATTACACATCTGCTCACTTTAAAGAACAAGCTTATGAATTAGTCTTCAAATGTCTAGTTTTCTCTCTTCCTTCAGTATAGATCAGGATTCCCTGACAGCAGCACTATTGACATTTTAGTTCAGGTAATTCTTTGTTATGGGCGCTCTCCTGTGCACTGTAGGATGTTTCACAACTTCTCTGGCCTCTGCTGACTAGATGCCAACAGTGCCCTTCTATTTTTGAGAATCAACAGTGTCTCCAGACAATGTCAAATACTCCCTGGGGAGGAAAATCACCCCCATTTGAATACTACTGATATATATCATGATATTAATCTAATTTACAGAAGATAAATAATTACAGAAAACCAGAATGGCTAATATAACAAAATATGTCTTGAAAATTTACATTTAAAATCAAGTAAAATAATTTTAAAAAATTGATCACATTGACAAATATGCTAAATAGTAAGAATAAAAAATCAAGTAAAATAATTTTTAAAAATTGATCACTTTGACAAAAAATGCTAAATAACACAGAATATAGGAATAATGTTAATTTGATCAAGAGAGTTGTATTAGAGTCATGAGGCTATAACAGCTAGCTGTTAGGCATTTTGTATTATAATAGCAAAAGATGGGCCCTCATTCTTTCATCCAGCAATTTTGGAATGATTACTATGTCTAGAAACTGTGCCTGGTAAGTGATGCAAACATGGAAGAAAAACGATCTTGTTTTCAAGTCAAATTGTTTATGATAGTTTTTCCAAAGGCATAATCTTCATAAACTTAAAAAGTATAGACTATACTATTAATATACAGTCTTAAACAGTATAGAGTTGATATTGAATAACAATTTAATTGTAAATTTTGTCATTATTTAAGTTTTTGCTAAACTACTGTGTACTTCTACAGGTATCAATAAAAAGAAAAACTACACAGTGCAAATCTCTCTTCAATTCTCATTTCTGTCTCCCATTATTCTTAGAGTTCATCACTATCTTGAGGTAGATGCATATCCTGTTAGTCCACGATTTCCTACTTTTATGTCATATGAATAAAATATTTTTTATGTTTTTCCACTTTACATAAAGAGTATCATTTTTACATGTTTATTCAACTTATATATTTCCATGAACAATATGTACTCAGGAGGTATCATGATGATATACATATTTCACTTCTTTTTAATGAATGTAGAGATGTCTTTGTAAGAATATGCTGCAAAGTGTTTGGAATCCCCCCACTGATAAACACTGAGGTTATTTCCAATGTTCCTTTTTGCAAATGACACTGCAATGAAAAACCTTATCTATAACTTCTCGTGGGTGAGGATTTCTGTAGTGCTGTGCACATCTTCATCTTTACTACCTATTGTCAAGTTGCCCTCAAAATTGATTACACCAATTTCCATTCCCACCAAAATTGTTTATAATTTACATTTACCTCATTCTTTGCAACAGTTGGTATTTTGCTGTTTTCTTATAATCTTGGCCAATCTGAATGGTGAATAATAGTGTTTCATGGTTTAAGGTTGCATTTCCCTGATTAGTAATGAGGATGAACATTTTTCATTTCTCCTTCTATGAATTGCCTGTTTATATCTTTTGTCCATTTATTTCCTATTGCCTCATTGGTCCCATGCTATTCTTTTTTAAACTTTATTTTTAGAACAGCTTTAGATTTGCAGAAAATTGCAGACAGTACAGAGAACTCCCATAAACCACATAACCCAGTTTCCCCTATTATTAACATCTTAAATTAATATGCTAAGTTTGTTACAATTAATAAGCCAATATCGATACATTGTTTTAACCAAAGTCATTCTTTAGTCAGATTTCCTTATTTTTACTTAATGCCTTTTTCCATTCCTGGATCCCATATGGAATACCATATTACATTCAGTTGCCATGTCTCCTTTATCCTCTTATTGGCTGTGACAGATTCTCAGACAGTCCTTGTTTTTTGTGATCTTGAAAGTTTTGAGGAGTGTTGATTAGGCATTTTGTAGAATGTCTCTCTATTGGGATTTGTCTAGTGTTTTTTCTCATGATCACTCTGGTGATTTTTTTAGTGGAAAACCACAGAGATAAAATACCAATTTCATCACATCTTATCAAAAGTGTATACTATCAGGAAGAGAATGTCGCTTAAGTGGCTGGGCTCCCATTTACCATATGGGAGGCCCCAGGTTCGATTCCCGGGGCCTCCTGGTGAAGGCAAGCTGGCCTGCCCACGTGGCACGGTGAGCTGACCGCCAGAACTGCATGGTGAGCTGGCGCAACAAAGGAAGACAATCAGACACAGAAAAAAACGCACAGTAAATGGACACAGCAAGCACAAGCAGCAAGGGGGAGGGGCGATAAATAAATAAAATAAATCTTTTTAAAAAGTGCATACTATCAATATAATGTATAACTGCCAATGTTGACCTTGAGCACCTAGCTGGTTAACTTTCTCCACTGTAAAAGTATTCTCTCTATCACTTGCATACCATATTCTTTGGAAGTGAGTTATTATGTACAAACCACATTTAAGGAGTGAGGAACTATGCATCCCCTCCATGAAGGGAGAGTGTCTTCATAAATTACTTGGAATTCTTCTGCATAGATTTGTCTCTTCTCCATTTATTTACTTATTCATTCATTTCTATCGCTATGAACTCCTGGATATTTATTTTATACTTCAGATTATAATCTAATACTATGTTATTTATTTTGTTGTTCAAATTGTTCCAGTTCTGGTGATTGGGAGCCCATTCAGAATTGGCTCCTGTATCTCTATGACATATACCCATCATGGTGGGTAATGACTTTTCTTTGAGCACTTCCTAACTTTCTAGCACTACAAGATGCTCCAGGCTCATCTTATATATTTTCTGCCCCAGTCCTACAATCAGCAACTTCTGCAAGGAGCCGTGGTTCCTTTTATTAGAGAATAGAGAGAATACTATTAGAAACCAAGATTTGGGCACTAGGTATGCTCATTACTACTGGAGCATTGTTTACTCCTGGGCTGCTAATCTGACAGAACAAGGAAATAAGTATGTGTATACTAACCTGTGTTTATACACATATTTATACATATTTCTATATGTAGCCATCTGTATCCATGTTAGGCTAAATATGAGTTCATATTGATGTTCCCAGTTCTATTCCATTACCACATGGATCATTCTAACCTCCTCAGCTTTCTTATCTGTGAATTCCCACTCCAACAGTGAGAAGCTTGCTCACACCATCTGTCATCCATTTAATTAAATGTCCAATTCCAGTATAGTATATTAGAGTATAGCAGTATCAGAATTACTAGCCAGTACCTCCACGAGAAACAACTTTATGAATCAGGCTACAGGGCTTATGTACAATTTCTTTTGCCTTTAGTTTTACAAACTGCACCCATATTCAAAGTTACTTAAGTCAGTATTTTTCCTCCCACTTGCTTCAGTGAGATTGTATCATATGTTTGTTATATCATTTGATTATTTTTTTCACATTCTACGTTCTGTCCTGGGATTCTCCCAACCTTCTAAATGATTTTTAAATTTTCATACATTAAGGTTCACTCTTGGTGTTGTATAGGTCAATGGGTTTTGACAAATGCATACTGTCATGTATCCACAAATACAGAATAGTATCACCAAAGAATCCTCTGTGCTTCATCTATTGAACACTCACCTCTCCTGCCCCAATCCATTAAAGACCACTGGTGTATTTATGCTTTTTACTGTCTCTAAAGATTTGTCTATTCAGAATGTCATATTGTTGAAATCATATAATATGGAGCCATTTCAGACTGGCTTCATACACTTAACAATATGCATTTCACATTCATCCATGTCATTTTTTTCTTTATTAGAAAAGTTGTGGGTTGATGGAACAATCATTCATAAAAGACAGGATTCCCATATACCACCCTATTATTAACACCTTGCATTGGAAGATTTGTTACAATCGATAATAGCATATTTTTATAATTGTGCTATTAACTATAGTCCATGATTTAAATTAGGGTTCAATGTTTGTGTAGTGTAGCTCCATGGAATTTTAAAAAATTGTTCTGTTACCATATATACAGTCTAACATTTCCCCTTTAAATCACTTTCAGATACATATGTCAGTGCTGTTAATTACATTCACAATATTGTGCTACCATCACCACCATCCATTAACAAAACAATTCCTTCATTTCAAGTAGGAATCTTGTGCATTTTAAGCTTTAACTTCAGATTCCCTATCCCTACTCCATCACCTGGTAAACTATATTCTAGAATCTGACTCTGAGAGTTTGCTTATTCTAATTATTTCAAACCAGTGAGATCATACATTATTTGTCCTATTGTGTCAAGCTTATTTCACTCAAAATAATGTCTTCAAGGTTCATCCATGTTTTCACATGTATCAGTACTTCATTCATTTTTTACTGCTGAATAATATTCCATTGTACGTATATATCACATTTTATTTACCCATTCATTGTTTGGTGGGCACTTGGGTTACTTCCATCTTTTGGAAATTGTGAATTGTGCAAATGTTTGTTCAAGTCCCTGATTTCAATTCTTTTGGGTATATACCTGGTAATGGGATTGCCAGGTCATATGGTCGTTCCATATTTAGCTTTCCTAGGAACCACCAACTGGACTCCATAGCAGCTACATCATTTTACATTTCCACCAGCAATGAACAAATGTTCCTATTTCTCCATATCCTCTCCAACACTTGTTATTGGCCATTTTTTTTAAGAGCAGCCATTCTAATATTCATGAAATGGTATCTCATTGTTGTTTTGATTTGCACTTCCCTAGTGGCTAATGATGTTGAGAATGTTTTCATTTGCTTACTAGCCATTTGTATATCTTCTTTGGAGAGATGTCTATTCAAGTATTTTGCCCATTTTTAAATTGGGTTCTTTGTCTTTTTGTTGTTAAGTTGAAAGGTTTTTATATATTCAGGATATTAAACCTTTATTGGATATGTGGTTTCCATATATTTTCTCCCATTGTGTAGGTTACTGTTGTACTTTCATGATAAAATCCTTTGAGAAACAAAAGTTTCTTTATTCTGATGAGGCTCCATTTGTTTATATTTTCTTTTGTTGCTTGTGCTTGGGGTATAAATTCTAAGAAACCATTGCCTAATACAAGGCCCTGAAGATGCTTCCCTACATTTTCTTCTAGATATTTGATAGCTCTGTCTCTTACATTTGGGTATTTGATCCATTTTGAATTGATTTTTGTATATGATGTGAGGTAGAGGTCCTTCTTTTTTTTTTTTTTTTTAATGGAAATCCAATTTTCCCAGCACCATTTGTTAGAGAAGCTATTCTTTCTGAATTGAATGGTTTTTGCCCCCTTGTCAAAATTCAGTTGGCCATAAAATAGAGAGTGGATTTCTGAGCTCTCAATTCTATTCCATTTGTCTATATGTCTGTCCTTGTGCCAAGATTATGCTGTTTTGATTACTGTGGCTTTGTAATAAATTTTAAGATCAGGAAGTGTGAGTCCTCCAACTTAATTCTTCTTTTTCAAGATGGCCTTAGCTATTTATGGACACTTATGCTTCCATGTAAGTTTCATGGTTGGCTTTTCTATTTCTGCAAAGAAGGTTGTTGGAAATTTTGATTGGGATTTCATTGAATCTATAAGTTTCTTTGAGTAGAATTGACAACTTAATGATAGTTAGTCTTCCAATCCATGAACACGGAATGTCCTTACATTTATTTAGGTCTTCTTTGACTACTTTCAGCAATGTTTTGTAGTTTTCTGTGTGTAAATTCTTTGCATCCTTGGATAGATTTATTCCTAGATATGTAGTTCTTTTAGTTGCTATTGTGAATGGAATTTTTTTCCCACTTCTTCTTCTTATTGTTCTTGGTTTGTGTATTGAAACACTACAGATTTTTAGGTGATAATCTTGTACCCTGCTACTTTGCTGAATTTATTTATTAGGTCTAGGAGCTTTGTTGTGGATTTTTCAGTATTTTTTTTACATAGGGTCGTGTTATCTGCAAATAGGAAAAGTTTTGCTTCGTCTTTTTCAATTTTGATGCCATTTATTGCTTTTTTGGCCTAATTATTCTGGCAAGAACTTCCAATCCAATGTTGAAGAACACTGGTGACAGTGGGCATCCTTATCTTGTTCCTGTTCTTAGAAATAAACCTTTCAGTCTTTCATGATTAAGTAGTCCTACACCATATCCCATATGATGTTGAGGAAGTTTCCTTCTATTCCTAGTGTTCTAAGTGTTTTTTTTAAATCAAGAAAGGGTGAAGTAATTTGTCAAATGCCTTTTCTACATCAATTGAGATAGCGCATGCTTTTTTCCTTCATTCTATCAATATGATGTATAACATTATTTGATTTTCTTATGTTGAACCAACCTTGTGTACCAGGAATAAATTCCATTTGATCATGGTGTATAATTCTTGTAATGTTCTATTGAATCAGATTTTCTGATATTTTGTTGAGGATTTTTGCACCTATATTCATAAGGAATACTCGTCTGTGGTTTTCTTTTTTGTGTGTGATATCTTTATCTGGCTTTGGTATGAGGGTGATAGTCTAGTAGAATGAATTAGAGAGTGTTCCTTCTGCTTCAACTTTTTGGAAGAATTTGAAAAGGACTGGTATCAATTCTTCTCAGAATGTATGATAAATTCCCCTGTGAAGCCACCTGGCCCCAAGTTTTATCTGGGGGTGGGGGTGGGGGAGGTATTTGATTACTCCTTCAATCTCTTTACTAATGACTGGTTTGTTGAGACGTTTCTTCTTGAGTTAGTAAAGGTAAATTGTGTTTCTAGGAATTGGTCCATTTCATCTATTAAATTGGTTGGCATACAGTTGTTCATAATATACTTTTTTTTTTCAAGTGATTTTTTTTTAATTGTGGGTAAAAATCGAATTTTTCACAATACATACCAATATTTGTAAAATGATATATAAATATATATGCATATATGTGCATTTGCTTACATAAATGTTATTTTTTAATATATATATATTTTTAAAAGGTGCTTAGATTACCTAAATATTACTCAGAAATTACAGGGATTCCCATGTTCCCCACCTCCCACACCTCCCACAACATCCCATACCAACATCCTTCATCAGTGTGGCACATCACTCGCAAGGGATATACACATCCTGGGGCCTTGCCACCAAGCGTAGACCACAGTTCACATCATAGAACACACTCTCTCCCACACAGTTCTGCATGGTATATGTTGATGTAAAATGGCCTACATCCGTCGCCGCAACGCCACTCAGGACAACCTCCAAGTCCCGAAAAAACCCCTGTATTTCAACTGCCCTTCCCCTCCCTGCCCCGAAAGCGTCCAGTGGCCACCGGCTCCACCTCACTGTTGTAATTTCTTCCATTGCTTGAATCACAATATGTCTACAACAGAATACCATTAAGTCCACTCTAGTCCATAGCTCTTCCCCCAATCCTGAGGGGACTGGGATGATGATGTCCACTCCACCTCCAAGTGAGAGAGGCCTTATATCCCATGGATACGGTGGATGGGATTATCCTGCCTGCAGCTACAGGCTCTCTCCATTCCCTGGGAAGGCCGTTGCCCATCGTCGTCTCCTCGCCAGGTGACTTGGATGAGTCCATTGAGCTGTAGGGTAGGAGTTGCAGCTCCACCGAGATTCCAGGCACAGCTGGCACATAGGTAGGCCAGAGGCTCCAGTCTCTGGAAGTACACCTAAAAACTCCAGCATCACATATAGGTTTGAATAGAAGGGACTGATGGACCATGTGCAGGGAGG
>JAQZBX010061779.1:0-17023 GCA_029593785.1 Cabassous unicinctus
AGCCACTGAGCCACATCAGCTTCCCTGAGTTGGTTTTTGCATTTGTTTGCTTGTTCTTTGATTTTTTTTTGTTTTCAGGAGGCACTGGGAACCAAACCTGGGACCTCCCATGTGGGAAGCAGGTGTTCAACTGCTTGAGCCACAGCCACTCCCCTCAATTTTATCTTTTACTGTTCAGGTTGAGAAGCAGTACCTTTCCAACCTTATAAATCCTTTAATTTGTAGACTCTCTCTCTCTATTTTTTTTTAATTCATCCTTGTAAACTGACCAATTCTTCTCTGAACATTATCTCTTTCTTATAATAGCGTGCCAGATGCAGCTAATAGCCATCCAACACAACAATAATAATCTGTTTTCCAAACCTTTCCTAAAGTTACAGGTTCATTAGGTGCATCTTTTGCCTTCCAATTTACCACAGGGAATAGTTTTACCAAATGTTTTACCTCTAGAAAACATGGATTTCCGTTGCTCTAGTCCTCAATAATAGTTCCCTTGATTCCTTCTGACCAACTCTTAAGCCAATGACACATATTTTAGGGTTTATTTTTATTATTAAAGTAGCACTTCACTCTTAGATCCTAATTTTTATATCATTTCAGGATAGGATACAAACTCCTGTGGCAACAAAGTTCCCCAAAACCTCAACAGTAAATTAAAAAATCTTCTTAGCCTGTGCTCCATGTCCATTAGGGAGGTATCCAAAAGGCTCTATAATCACTCAGGGACACCCGCAGATATTCTCCATCTGAACATACACATGCATAACCATAGCTGCAAGGGGAAGGGAGGGTGCCTCTTAAAGCTGGAAATAATGGTAAGTAGAACTAACAGAAGCTTTATTTCTCTGAGTTCAGTTGCAGAGAACAGAATCCACTCTTAGCAGAAAGAGATATAGCCAAGGACTGAGTGATTTACAGGATAGTTTGGAGGACTAAAGAAACAGACTCTAGGTTGAATTTGCAGAAAACTCTCCCAAAGTCACACCTGAGAACCAGGTCACCAAAGGAGCTGTGGCTCTTCTACAACCAAGAATGCACTGGGATCAGTGCTCCATGAGAATAAAAACACTTTTCAATCATGAAACCACACCACTTGCTGTCAGTTCCAGACCACATAACACCTGCTATCATATATAACTACAGAGTAGATGCTGGGAGACTTGCCTCCCAACACTCATAAAGCTGATGACTGGGATTGCTGCTGGTGCTGTGACCAAAAAACTGGAAGCAGCAGATACAGCAGATGTAGTATAAATGTGGCTCCCCCCTCACCTACACTTTCCAAATCTCATGTTAGTGTGTGTGATTGGCTAAATCCAAATCACATCCAGATCCCTATCTGCAATGGATTCTAGGATACAGTTTTTAGATTTCAACATCTATAGTACAGGAAGGCATACTACAATGACTAATAATCCAATTTATCCATCCCTTAAAATAAAGCAGTAGGCTAGAGTGTAAGGCACCACATTCTAGAGCAACCATGTAATACTTAAAAAAAATAATTTTAAGTGGTTTACACTAATGCTCATATTCAGGCTCTTAGGTATTCAGGAAAATTTAAAGTTTTCCTGCGCTCTTTTTTATACTGTAGGAGGAATTATAAAACACTTTCTCCAATCCAAATATCTTAAGTACTATGCATCAGGCATATATGCATTCATGTAGTTTATCATCTTCAACCTTCACAACAATTCTGAGGTAGTGTATCAGATTTTGTATTCCGCTGCATGTCACAGACACCCACCTGCAGTTGCCTGACCAAACACTTTATTTTCCATACACAATAAGTAATCTGGTGCTGGGCAATTCAGGACCAGTATGAGGACCCAGGCTCTTTCTGTCTTTGTGCTTTTTCAACCTTAAGTTGTGACTCTTATTCTCATGGACGTAAGGTAGCTGTTTGAATTCTGGGCACTACTATCAACTTTCAGAATGAAAGAAGGGTAAGATCAAAGGCAAAAAGCAGCTGCTGGCGGGTCTGCCCTCTTTTTAAAGGGTTTTGGTAGAAGCTCCACCTCATGACTTCTGTGTACATCTCCTAGTGACCTCAATCTGCATGGGAACCAGGAACTAATGTTTTTGTTTTGTTTTGTTTTGGCCAGGCCTTTTGCTAAAATCAGAATTCTGTTGGTAAGGAAGAAGGTTAGTGTGAATACTGGGTAGGTAACTAGCAGTATCTGCCTTGGGTAAGCATTATTATCTCCATTTTAAAATAAGGAAACTATTGTTCATAGAGGTTAGGTAATGTGATTGTAGCTCATGGGTTTGGGTTTATGACTGCAAATTTAGGGCTTTTTACTAAGAGTTTATTAAAAATTGGTTAAATCTTTTGGGGGGGCATATAAACAAGTAAATAAGATTATTCAGGGGGAAAAAGAACCCATTTGCTGAAGATTGTGGAAAGCAAAAGTGGAAGAGTGAATGAGTACCTATGGGTAGAACCCAGAATATCTCTGGGTACCTATGAAGTACCTATAGGTACTGCTGGAGCCTATATGGGATTGTGCTGTGAGAATAGCACAATCACATGCTTTAAAAAAAATAAATTCCAAAACTCTATGCTTAAAAGTAGCTTAGAAGATTATGGCACATTTTAGGATAGTTTTCCACTGCTGGGCAAAAATGTATTATTGCCTTGTAGCTAAAATCCATTCTGACCTAGCAAGACTCATTTTATTGCCTCTATTAACTCTTATCTGGTGCTTGAGAATTACAATAGTTACCAACGAAGCTAATGTGAACATCATCTCCAATTGTTATATGGTCTTTTCCAGAATGATTCATTTGATTGCAATTTCCCAAAACCTGAAATTTTTTGCCTTCATTGGAAATAGGAAATGGGTATGATCTGTCCTGAAAGGCAGGATTGTTGTAATTGGAGGTGGGTTAAAAGCAATGAAAGACACAATGTAGCAGGGGAGGATCACTGGTGTGGGGTGTTGGTGATCGGGGGCTGTGTGGGGAGGGGTACACCTGGGGCATGCCTCTAAGGTAAATGAATATGTTCAAGTGTTCATGGGACCTTGTCTCAGTGGTTGGAGACCCACACAATAACTGAAAGAATATTGAATTCCCAACTGGGGAGTCCTGCTACATTCTCTAACAGAATGGCAAGAATCTCTTGAGTACATGGGCAGTGCCTAGTGAAGGAAGACAGACCATTACGCCAGGCCCTTGATATTGATGATTGTACTTATGAATCTTTTTCTTGTGAAACTGAAACTTAGCCTAGTATTATATATTGCCTAAAAGTTACCTCCTGAAAGCCTCATTGGTGCTCACATGGCTCTCTAAGCCAAACTCAGCATATAAACACACTACCTTCCCCACCGCCCCCGCTGTGGGACATGACTTCCAGGTATGAGCCTCCCTGGCACTGAGGGATTATCACCAAGTGTCAACTAGTAATGCATCTGGAAAAAGACCTTGATCTAAAAGGGAAAATATTAAATAAAAATGAGTTTTTATGGGTAGGGTATTTCTTTTGCCACCTCTTGTGTGGTGCTTTTGATGTTGCTTTGTTACACGCCTGAATTCATTCAGCTCTGGAATTCTTTGGCTTATTTACTGAGGAACATTTACCAGAATTACAGAGCTATCAGAAGCACTAATATATAGATTTCAGATCTGACTTCTTCAGCAATTTGCCATTACTTAGCGCAAAAACCTAAGGGAGCCCGCTTGTGCCTACCTGAAAGAGGGAAGGAAGGACAGGTTAAGAGGGAGGTGATTTGCAAGTGATCCTTTCATTTCAAAATTTAAATTGGAAGATTAAGCACCTTTCTTCTAGGGAAAGAAATTGATACAGCACTAAAGATCTACAGGATTCTTTTTTTTTTTTTTTTTTTTTTTTTTTTTTACCAAAACCCATCCTAAAATAATACATTTCACACCACAACCCAGAACACACATTTATATATATGTTTGTGTGCATTTGTGTGTGTATGCATGAAAAAATGGAAACAATCATTTTATAAAGCACTTATTTTTATCACGTGAAATGCTCTGATATTTTCTATTCCCTGCTCTTTCCTTTCCTTTCCCTTTCCTCCTTCCCTCCGTCCCTTCTTTCCTTCCTACTTTCCTTCCTTCCTTTCCTCTACTGCTAGTCATGACACCACAACTGGTTTTGCCCTGCTATATGAAAAATGCCAGAATAGGTCTAGGATGGCAACAATTCTGAGAAGGAAAAGAGAAGGAAGGAGCTAGAATTGGAAAGAAGGTTGCTCACTAATTTTCCCTCCTTTCTTCCTCAGGCAGTAGCTCCCTTAACTTATCCATTGTCTATCTTGGCCAAGATAGTATACACATCTTGTACAGAATCCTTTATTGTCTTTGAGATTGGTATTTCAAAGCAGAAAAAAAAAAGTTAAGTGGCAGGAGAAATGCTCAGCGGAATATTTTGATAAACAAATGAGTCTTGTTTCTTTCCAGATTGGCCTCCTTGCTGTCTTACATGTGACATGCTCATTTCTACTCAGGTGTCTTTATCTCCTAGCCCAGAATACTATCTACCTACCAAATCATTCTCTATGCTTACTCCTCTTACCTCCACGGCTGCCCATGGAGGTCTGTGCTGATTTTCCCAAACCTTGAAGGCTACTGAAGATACAAGGGAGAAGCTCCATTCCCTAGTGTCCTTCTCAGTCAGGTGCAATCCACTTCAAAGGAAAGATGACCTATGCTGTTATTTATTTTACAACTAAAGCTGTTTTTTTCATCACTTGGAAACGAACTAAGAGACTTAAATGACTCAAGGTCCCCACAATCAACTTTCTTTATTCAACTAGCAAGCTTCATTACCACTGCAGACATTTTATTATGTGCAGTAAAAACATTTCTAATTTTGTTTGCTGTTGTTGAGTGTTTAACCTTGAAAATTTTCAAAGAAGAAGCCAACTTGTGAGTTACTTTTCATCATGGAGGGCAACAATTCACCTTAGTCCTGACTTTTTTTGACATATTTTCTTCTCCAAAAGAGCAATTCAATCCAGAATTCAAGTGCTACCCAGGATCCTTTCCACACATACCTTATTTTTAAATGTCTTGACTGGTTTTTTGTTTTTTTTTTTTTAACCATCAAATACTTTGCAAATTAACCCTCTTCCAAGATATTTTCATTATAAATATTAATTTTAATAGTAAATTATTAACCTCTAAAACAAAGTATTGGCTTTTTTTCAGTTGTTCTTTTGAGTGTATTGTGATCCTGAAAGCAAGGATCTATCAAAGACAATTGGGATCATGTCAAAAGGACACAGGAACCATATGACCTGGCAATTCTTCTCTAAGGTATATATCCCAAAGAATGAAAAGCAAGAACTCATATGCTTGCACATCAATGCTCATGGTAGCATTATTCATGATAGCTAAAGATGGAAACAACCCAAGTGTCCATCAACAGATAAATGGATAAACAAGTATCCATATAATGGAATATTATTCAATCGTAAAAAGGAATGATGTTCTGGTACATGCTACTACATGAATGGACCTTGAAAATATTATGATAAGTGAAATAAGCTAGACCCAAAGGACAAATATGATATGATTCCACTTATATGAATATCTAGAATAAGCAAATTCATAGAGACAGAAGGTAGATTAGAGGTTGCCAGAGGCTAGGGGTAGGAAAAATGGGTACTAATTACTTAATTAGTACAGAGTTTCTGTTTTGAGTGATGAAAAAGTTTTGGTAATGGGTGGTGGTGATGGCAGCACAAAATTGTAACTTTAATTAATACCACTGAACTGTACATTCAAAAATGGTCAAAATGTGAAATTTCATGTTTATATATATATATATATGTATGTATGTTACCATAATAAAATAAAAAAAAAACCTAAATTTTTTAAAAGGGCACCTTACAGCCAAGCCTCCATCAATTCTAATCCTCCCCAGTTTCCCTCTGTGCCTTTCTCTCTTAACAGAGCTGCTGGAACAATCCCATTAGAACCTGAATGAAAATTTAAAAACAAAGCAACAACAACAACAAGAGGGCTGTGCTGCACATGAAACCTAATGTAAACTATGGACTATAATTAATAGTAAAATTATATTAATATTCTACCTTCAACTGTAACAAAGGTACCACACTAATGCAAAATGTTAAAATGGGAGGAGGTATAAAAGAATTATATTTTTCCACACAATCTTTCTGAAACCTACAACTTCTCAAGTAAAATGAATAAATAAATAAAATTGAGGGAGGAAAAAAAAGGGCCACTTTAGATATACAAAAATATATTTAAATGCCTAACACACACACACAAAAGGACACAGGTGCCAACCTGAAAAGGCTCTCATTAAAGATGGGGCACTATTAGCATTAAAAAATGATGGCAAATTTACATTAAAAAAGAAGAAAGAGCTAAAATCAATGACCTAACTACACAACTGGAGGAACTTGAAATAAGAACAGCAAACTAATCCCAAAGCAAGTAGAAGGAATGAAACAACAAAGATCAGAGCAGAAATAAATGAAATTGAGAACAAAAAAACAATAGAGAGAATTAGCAAAAATTGTTTCTTCAAGAAGATTACCAAACCCTTAGCTAGACTGACTAAGAAAAAAGAGAGAAGATGCAAATAAATGAAATAAAAAATGAAAATGGGAACATTACTACTGACCCCACAGAAATAAGAGAGATCATAAGAGGATACTATGAACAACTTTATGCCAAAAAACTAGACAATGTAGACTAAATGGAAAAATTCCTAGGAACGTACAACCTACACTGACCCTAGAAGAAACAGAAGACCTCAACAACCAATCACAAGTAAAGAGATTGAAACAGTCATCAAACAGCTCCCCAAAATGAAAAGCCCAGGACCAGACAGTTTCACCGGTGAGTTCTACCAAGCATTCAAAGAAGATTTAATACCAATCCTACTAAATCTCTTGCAAAAAACTGAACAAGAAGGAATGCTACCAAACTCATTCTATGAAGCCAATATCACCCTAATACCAAAGCTAGATAAAGATATTACAAAAAAAAGAAAATTACAGACCCATTTCTCTAATGAATATAGATGCAAAAATCCTCAATAAAATACTTGCTAATTGAATCCAACAACACATTAAAAGAATTATTCATCATGATCCAAGTGAGTTTTATACCAGGCATGCAAGGGTGGTTCAACACAAGAAAATCAATCAGCATAATACACCACATTAATAAATCAAAGAAGAAAAATCACATGATCTAATCAATTGGCACAGAAAAGGAATTTGACAAAATACAGCATCCTTTCTTGATAAAAATACTACAAAAGATAGAAATTGAAGGAAACTTTCTCAACATGATAAAGGCCATATATGAAAAACCTACAGCTAACATTGTACTCAACGGTGAAAGACTGAAAGCTTCCCGTTGAGATCAGGGACAAGACAAGGATGTCCATTGTTACCACTGTTGTTCAATATAGTGCTAGAGGTTCTAGCTGGAGCAATCAGGCAAGAAAAAGGAATAAAGGGCATCCAAATCAGAAAGGAAGAAGTAAACTTTCACTATTCACAGATGATATGATCCTATATCTAGAAAGTCCCGAAAAATCTACAACAAAGCTGCTAGAACTAACAAACGATTTCAGTAGAGTGTCAGAACACAAGATTAATACGCAAAAACCAGTGGTGTTTCTATACAATTGTAATGCATAATCTGAGGAGGAAGTCAGGGAAAAAATACCATTTACAATAGCAATTAAAGGAATCAAATATTTAGGAATAAACTTAACCAAGGATGTAAAGCACTTGTATTCAGAAAACAATAATACATTGCTAAAAAAATCAAAAAGGACCTAAATAATTGGAAGAACATTCTATGCTCATGAATTGGAAGACTAAATATCATTAAGATGTCAGTTCTACCCAAATTAATATACAGATTCAATGCAATCCCAATAAAAATTACACCAGCATTTTTTAAACTAATGGAAAACACAATTATCAAATTTATCTGGAAGGGTGAGGCCCAGAATAGCCAGAAACATCTTAAAAAGGAAAAGTGAAGTTGGAGGACTCTAACTTCCAGACTTTAAATCATATTACCAAGCTACAGTGGTAAAAACAGCATGGTATTGGCATAGACCAATGGAACCGAATTGATGGCTCAGAAACTGACCCTCATATCTATGGCCAAGTGATTTTTGTCAAGCCTGTCATACCCACCCACCTGGGACAGAACAGTCTATTCAACAAATGTTGCTGGGAGAACTGGATATCCATAGCCAAAAGAAAGAAAGAAGACCCCTATCTCACACCTTATACAAAAATTTACTCAAAATGAATCAAAGACCTAAATATAAAAGCAAGTACCAAAAAGCTCCTAGAAGAAAATGTAGGGAAACATCTTCAAAACCTGGTGGTAGGTGGTGGATTCTTAAACTTACACTGAAAGCACGAGCAATGAAAGAAATCATGGATAAATGGGGCCTCCTCAAACTTAAACACTTCTGTGATTCAAAGGACTTCATCAAGAAGGTGAAAAGACAACTCACTCAATGGGAGAAAATATTTGGAAACCACATATCCAATAAGGGTTTGATTTCCATTCTATATAAAGAGATCATACAACTCAACAATAAAAGAGAAAGCAATCCAATTAAAAAATGGGCAAAAGATTTAAATAGACATTTTTCCAAAGAGGAAATACAAATGGCCAAAAAGCACATGAAAAAATGTTCCAATATCACTAGCTATTAAGATAATCAAAACAACAATGAGATATCATCTAACACTGCATAGAATGGCCATTATTTAAAAAACAGACAACAATAAGTGCTGGAGAGGATGTGGAGAAATAGGAATGCTCCTTCACTGTTGGTGGGATTGTAAAATGGTGAAGCCTATGTGGAAGACAATTTGGTGGTTTCTCAGGAAGCTAAATATAGAACTGCCATATGATCCAGCAATTCCTCTACTAGGAATATATCCAGAAGAACTAAAAACTATGACACAAACAGACATCTGCACACCAATGTTCATTATTCACAATTGCCAAAAGATGGAAACAACCCAAATGTCCATCAACCAATGAATGGATAAAAAGGTGGCATATACATACAATGGAATACTATGCTGCAGTAAGAAGAAATGAAATTGGGACACATATGATAACACAGATGACTCCTGAAAACATTATATTAAGCGAAGCAAGCCAGACACCAAAGGACAAATATTGCACAGTCTCATTAATATGAACTAAATACAAAGAATAAACACATGGAATTAAAACCTAGAGTATAGGTAATTAGGAGGTAAGAGGAGGACTGAGCAGAACTACTGATGCTTAATGTATGTAGAAGTTTTAGTTAACTTGGCTGTAAAAGTGTGGAAATGGATAGAGTTGATGGTAACACGTTATACTGAGTAGCAGCTTATTTATAAATGGGATTGTGACTGAAAAGGGTAGTATGGGGAAGTAAACGTCAATTGAAAGAAAGCTAAAGAATAAGCTAGGGACTGAATAACACAGTGAACCCAGAGGTGTATGAGAATTGTGGTTGAGGGTACAAATGCAAGAGTGTCCTGTGAATTAGAGCAGATGTACATCACTATTGCAGGGTGGTGGGAATGTGAAGAAGCATGGGAAAACTACAATTGGTGTGATCTATAGACTGTGGTTAACAGTAATATTATAATATTCGTGCATCAATGCCAAAGATATACTGTGTTGATAATGGGGGTGTATGGAAAAAGTGTGCCAAATGTATGCTATGAGCCATGGTTGTTGGTATTAGTCTGAAGCTTTATCTCATAACCTGTAACAAATGTTCCACCATGGTGTGGTGTGTTGGTGAAGGGGTGTTGTATGGGAATTCTACACATGTACATGATTGTTTTGTAAGTTCACAACCTCTGTAATAAAAACACATTTTTTAAAAACAGAGTGGGTGGGGGGAAAAATACTCTAAATATAAGATAGGGACTATAGCTAGTAGTACTATTTTGATGATGCTCTTGCATAGTTTGTAACAAATGTTTCACAACAATGCAATGTATTGGTGGAGAGGTGATGTATGAGACCCCTATATGATGTTATGCATATTTATTTTGTAAGTTCACAATCTTTACTATACACTTATTGTTTACACATGTTCATGTATGAATGATATACTTCAATAAAAAATATATTTTAAAAAAATAATGGCAATTAATTTAAGCACACCAAATATATAAAAGCCCATGAATTCACAAAAATGTAATAATCTCCTCTAGAGATTGCTAGGATGCTGATTCATTATTCTGAAAGTTAATGAAGTAAAAGTTAAACATTAAAAATAATTGCATGGTGATATTGTTAATAAATATTCACAGTCTCTGTGACAAAAGTGAATTTGGCTATATTGTAAGGTTTCAATACATTTTCCTATGATGAGGAACTTTGCCTTCTGAGATGATTCTAAAACTAACTTTGCCTAGTTTTGCCTTTTCTATAATTTCATATAAATGAAATTCAGCATGGTCTTCTCTATTTGTCTTCTTTCACATAGCATTTTTTTTCTGGATATTCATACACATTGTTGCATATATTAACATTTTGTTCCTTTTTATTGCTGAGTAGTATTCCATTTAGATATACCACAATCTGTTCACCAACTGCATCTACTGAAATGTTCATGTTACTTTTTGCTGCTATTCTATTAATATGGCAATTCACACTGATTTTCAGAAGTTTGCATTCCCAGGATAAACCTCACTTGGTCATGATGTATTATCCTTTTTCTTTTTATATGTTGTTAGATTTGATTGACTAAAATTTTGCTCATAATTTTTGTCCATTTTGTTTTGTACCTGATAATATTGTAGCTCTCATTTCTTCTGAGGTGTTTGGCTGGTTTTGATATCAGAGTAAAATTGGACTCATAAATTCAGAAGTGTTTTTGCAATGCCTGCTTACTGCCTTGAAGAACTTTCAGAAACACTCAAATAATGTTTGGACCTTGTTCATTCTTTTCTTGATTTCCATAATAAACACATCCTTTTTATCGTAACACCCAGCTTGAAGTTGACTGAATTCGTTAGTGACTAGTAATTACAGGTTTTAGAAAATTAGAACTAAGCAATTTTTGGGACTATAGTCACTAGATACCTATAGGGCGAACCAAGATGTTTGAAATTGCCACTCTTCAGAACAGAGTACTTCCCAACCCTTACAGGCCTCCATCACGTGTGACACTTGTGACAAGGCTTTATGAGTAGGAAACAAAGTGCTTCCTGTGTACATACTTACATTATGCAGTTGACGTGTCCATCCTTACTTTCTTCCTCCTTATACAGGCCCCCACTTTTCTTACTGCTAAAATCCAGAAAGGTAGCAGCAAAAGAGCGAAACTCCAGGATTGCGTGGCCTAAGGGTTACTAGTTGAACCCGGACTGCTCAGTCGCCGGGCAGATTTTTTCGGTGAAGTGGAAACTACAACAGAGCGTACAGTGCGTGGGGAGGTGGGCGTGCCCTCGTGGAATTTAGAACGTTGTCGCAGCCAATGGGGCCTCGCGGCTGGCTGCCTTAGGTCCTCATTGGAGGAGCCAGAAGGAGAGAGAGTAGAGGACCCGGGAGGGAGCCGCGGAGGTGCGGGTCGGAGAGGCCGCGGTACGCGGTGTCCTGCGTGTGAGCAATTGCAGCGGCGGCGGCAGCATCCAGCGGCGGTAGCAGCAGTTCCAGCCCGTTGCTTTACTTTTTGCTGCACGAACACAGTCATAATGCCGAAGAGAAAGGTAAGGCTTGCCAATAAAAGATCTCAAAGGCCTTCCAGTCTTGCTTACAGCAAATCCTGTCATTGCAATGGATTGCGGGTGATAGTAACTCGTAGATTGCGACCCGCTTCCTTTCTCCACGCTTCTTTACAGATGCCTGTTGCAGGCATTCCTCCCTCCGTTTTTCTCTCCCTCCGTCCTTATCGAGCTCGGAATGTTACTTTCTCTCCAGCGACGCGGCTTCCTGTATTTATGAACTCCTTCTCGCTGGTATGGTTTCTACCCCCAGACAAGAAGCAAAAGCGGCTTTCCATTCCCTCATCCAGGAGGGGAGTTTCCTCTCTGCAAACTGCTAGGTTGTGATTAGTGTGGAGGGAAAGCAGCAAGGGGAGGAAAAGAAGTAAAAGCATAGAGAGATAGGGGGAAGGAAAAAAGGGGGGTCGAGCAGCTGTTGGGGTCATTCTCGTGTGGGCCATGCCCACAGCTGGGTGCGCCGCGATGGCTCTGAGGCTAAGGGAGAAGGAAAGCCATGTTTAAAATAGCGCTCACCCTCTTGCTCGCCTCCGCGGCAGACCCGTATGTACCAACTCCAGTGTCAATCACGGCTGGGGACGGCGCAGGCGGGGCCGGGCGGCCGGGACCTGCCGGCTCTTCGCAGCGGGAGCGGCGGAGTTGGAAACGTGGAAGACTGGACGGCGCCTGCGGCGCCCACCGGGGCTGATCCGTGGGCGGGGGCTGCCAGGTCCTCCCCGGCGGCTCTAGCCACAGTCGAGTCGAGGAAGGCGGCGTCCGCGCGCTCCCGCCCCTCTCCGTGCGTGGAGGGAACTGGGGTCATTTTAGGTTTGTCTTCCGACTCTAGCACGCAGTGTGCCCTTCCGCGCGGGCCCGGGAGCCACGCACCGGGACTCGTGTGTCCCGCGGGCTCCGGCTGCGACTTGTCATCGTCCCAGGGAGGGAAGGGAAGACTGTCCTCGTCCCCAAGAAAACCAAGTTGTAGCGGCTGGTTCTAAAGAAAATGCTTTTCATCTTCCCACCCACTGCCGCAGTATTTCCAACAATGTCAGCCAGTCTGGGTATTAAATTTGAAGCAAAATCACAAATAATATCCTGCTTTATCAGTTGAAGACTGTGGACTGGTGTGTGTGCGTGTGAATACATTATTAGAAAATATTGAAGTTTTTAAAATCCAGTCGTTTTTACCTATTTATCTGTCATTACTAAGAATTCAATAGAAATTTGTCTCCTATGCCACTTTCTAAAAATCATAAATAAAATAGTTTTTAAAAATGTTATAGTTTTCATGTACTGTGAAGGGTTTGACTTACATTATCTCAGAACACCTTGAGAGGTGTTCTTGCTGTTGAACTGGGGCCTAACGCATGAATAGCCCAACATCTCACCAACCAATAATTAGTTGTATAGATTTAATCAAATGCTGTAAATCCCAAAACCCTTACTCTCAACCATTGGGATTTTTGATTTTTCCTTCATTAGAGAAATTGTGGGTTTATAGAACAATGGTGCATATAATACAGGATTCTCATATACCACTTGCATTTGGTTTGGAACGTTTGTTACAATTGATAAAAGCACATTTTATAATTGTGCTATTAACTGTAGCCCATGGTTTAACTTTAGGTTCACTGTGATTTTTTTTTTTTAATTCTGTTACCATATGTACAATCTAACATTTCACCTTTTAATCACATTCAGATATATATTTCAGTCCTGTTAATTACATTCACTGTGTTGTGCTACCATCACCACCATCCATTACCAATACAATTTCCATCATTCCAGATAGAAACCCTCTACATACTCATTTCTTCATTTAATGGTGGGTGGGTCAAGAGAAATTTAGGAAATCCAAAGAGACTCCTAGTTGAAGGAGATAGCATGTTAGAGTACTAATACTTAAAAATTTTTATTTAAACTTAATTTTTATGGACATATTGTTTTTCTAGCTCTCTTGTACTTAATGAGGATATTAAAACAATGCCACCATTTTCAGCATTTTATCTGCAGATTATAGGTTGGTGGTGGAAGGGGGCGTTCTTATAGAGTTAAAGGACATAATCATCAAGAAATAGGTTACAGGGTTAGTTGGTGCCATCTCCTTTCCTGGGAATTAGTAACAACAGTTTAGATGAACAGTAGGCTAAAAGTGCACTTTTTATGCATAATGGATCCTGAGGTGGTAGAACCCTTAGTTGTCTTTGTTCAAGGACCAGAGTTGGTGAAACCATTACTTTTACTTCCCCTCACTGTCCACCACTCAGTCTCAAGGAGACAGAAGGGAGCAAGAGCAGTAGAGGAACTGGCTTTTGGTTATGATTTATTTTCTCTGGAAGGCAGAGACTCCCCATAAATTAGCTGACCAGGTGTGCTGAGAAGACTTGTGTAGAGATCATCTTTCAGGACATGGGAATGTTCTTCAGAAATGGGAAACCTTGATTAATAGGAAAGATTTCCATTTGTTCTTGGAGCCCAAAGTCCTGGATTGCTACCTGGACAGAAGCAGCCACAAATTAAACACAGCTGCCATGGCCTTCCCATCTTTCAGTCAAACCTTAGAGATGCCTCATGGAATCCTGGGGAGTTCACTGGAACTTACGTTGGAAACCACTGCCATCAGGTAAAGCCTGACAAAATGCAAAGAAAAAACCTGGGGGCAGTCCGAATTGTGCGTATCTCTTCAAGATCTGTAATGCTGGGGTAACTGCCAAAACATTTATAGACTTCTCCACAATATTTTTCTTGACTAAAGAACTTCCCATTCTACCTTTTAATAAGCTTTAAAAGTGCCCCATAATATTTTTTTTGCCACCTTAGCTCCTTTTTCCACCTTTTCCCAGAAATCAAAAAATGTTATTTAATTAGTGACTGAGCAGGTTGTTCTGCAGAGCAGGAAGCAACACTGATAAAATCAATAAAAACTTCTGGAATTCTAGCCCTATTTTAATGCTTTTGAATTACACAGCTTGCGTTCATGGCGCTTATATTTAATTCACTGCTCTCATTGAGCTTATATTTAATCCAGTAGATGTTAAGGCTCGCAGACACAAAACAATTCAATAATATTAAGGCTATATATATATTTCAGAATGGGTAATATAGATTCTAAAACCTGTAGGGTAGAGAAAGAAAGAAGGTTCAATTTGGGTGTCCTGAAATTGTGGGTAGTACTCAATACACAGAGAGCAAAACAGAGTCATTTTCTATTGCTGTTGTCAGGTTTTTGAATGCCTTTTCTGATTGTATCTTTTTTTTTCTCCCTGTTGGATTTGAGCTTATAGTAGTGGTTGAATGAGCATGATTAAAACACATTGATCTTAGATTAAGAACTTAATGAATGTTTGGGATTCTTTTTATAGCTTAACATGACTAGGCCTCAGTTATACAACTTCAGGGCCATAATATCATCCTTATTAATAAAAAATGCTCTTATGGCATTTCCTAATCATTTAACTATATCTTTGTGTGTGATAATCATAGCTACATTAAACCAAATGCTTTTTAAAGCGATTGGTGTGGTTTAAAACAGTATAATACTCAACTGCGAGGAGTTCTTCAGTGTGTATTAATCTTTTTCTGAGTTTGTGAGCTTTAAATAAAGTTGAGTTTCCTGTATTTATTACCTAAAAGGTGGTAGGTCACTACTCATTAATAGTGAGTAGAATAGCAGAAAAAGTGATAGCATTCAAGGTTGCAGGTGGTGGAGGGACAACGAATGATGAGTTCTAGACTGTTCTGGTCGAACATCCACGAATGCCTGCAGCGATCACAGCCTTCTGTGATCGTCTACAAAGCTGCATAGGCAGTGAGCCCCAGAATCCCAGTCCTGGGATGGTTAGCAGCAGCACGCACGTTTCCACATCCTCCTTTTTATTCTTCCAGTTCTTTGTCACCAGAACTATTGGAAATGTCTAGTGTATCACATCAGAAATCCTGTAATGAAGCAATTTTCCTTGAATTGGGGAATTCATGGAAATGAAAGAGACAATAGTGTCTCTTTACACTTAAAGCAGAAGTTTAAGGAAGAAAAGACTGTCTGCTTCTAGCTTTGAAATCTGAAATTTGGTTTTATCCTTTTCCTTAAAATGTGGCAGTATTAGACTTGCCACAGAGGATAACTTAACTAACAATGCTCAGGTTTTTTATCAGTCTTTCAGAAGAATATTACTTTATTATATAGCATCAAACACAGAAAGTGTAAGTGAAAATATAATAAATTTGACTACATAAAAATGAATATTTTCAACATGGCAAAAAAAAAAAAACCACTATTAACAAAATTTAAAAGCCTGTGAAAACCTGGGGAAAATATTTGTATTTGTACCATGCATCACTGAAAAAAAATTGCTGTTTTAAAAAGATAGAGCGCTCTCACACATTCTTATAAAAAAGATAAATATCTTATAGAAAAATAACAACTCAAATAATTCATGTGAAAATGTTTAGCTTTACTAAAAAATTTTGAGTATATTATTGAAAATAATGAGGTGGCTTTTTTTAAAAACAGCTAGTTGGCAAAATTGAAATTATCACTGCTCAGTGCTGAGTGATTTGAACACTCCAGCACTGTCACTCAATGTAAATGGGAGTATAAGCTTTGTTGAGGTATGATTTACCTACCATAAAATTCATTTGAAGTGTACAATTCAATGATTTTTAATAAATTTATAGAGTTGTGCAGCCATTACCATAATCCAGTTTTAAAACGTATCCATCACCCCAAAAAGTTCCCTCATATTGTTTGCAGCTAATCTCTGCTCCCACCCCAGCCCCAGAAAAGATCTAGCCATGGTGTATCCCATATCAGTACTTCATTCCTTTTTATCACCCAATATTATTCTAGTCTATGAATATACCACTTTTGGTTTATCAGTTCTCAAGTTGAACATTTGGATTATTCCAATTTTAGGTTATTATAAATAATGTTACCATTAATATTTGCATATGTCTTTGCATGAGCATATGTTTTCATTTCTCTTGGGAAAATTCCTGGGAGTGGAATTGGTAGGTCATATGAAAGTCTATGATCAATAGTTTAAGTAATTGCCAAATTGTTTTTCTAAAGTGGCTGTATTATCAGTGTATTCAGGTCCTAGTTTCTCTACATCCTTACTTGTACTGGTATTACCAGTTTTTTTGCTTGATAAATATTTCTGTAGTAACTAACAATGATAAGCATTTTTTCATGTGCTTCCCAGCATAATATATCTTAGATGAAATGTCTATTCAGATATTTTTCCAATATTTTAATATTGGGCTGTTTGTCATTTTACTGAGTTGTAAGAGTTCTTTTTTTTTTTTTTTTT
>JAQZBX010061781.1:0-17024 GCA_029593785.1 Cabassous unicinctus
GGAGAGAAATGCAGCCCCGGGAAGAGAGGAAGCCAAGAAGCCTGAGCCCTGGGCAAATGTCGGCAGCTGTCTTGCTCCAACACGTGACAATGGACTTTGGTGAGGGAAGAAACTTATGCTTTATGGCCTGGTAACTGTGGACTTCTACCCCAAATAAATACCCTTTATAAAGACCAACGCATTTTTGGTATTTCACATTAGCACCCCTTTGGCTGACTAATACAACTCCTCTTCCTCTTCCTCTCCCACCCCCCCCCTTTTTTTTTTTGAAAACAGTTGTTAAACATTTATGCACATCACTCAAGGGTTGTTGGAAGCTGCTTTGTCAATTGAAAACTTTATATAAATATTAGCCATTATCATTTAAGATTTCATGGCTAAGAGAACATTTAGGGATAAAAAATCTTCCACAAGAATATTGTTCTACATCTCACAGCTTATATGTTGATGGTTTTCCCAGAGAATCAGTATGGCTTGATGGAGCAGAGCTCCGGAGCTTCATTAAGGCATCTCACTGAATGTGCAGCAAGGCATTAGCATGTTACTTTGGAACCCGTGTTGTGTGCTCCTCTTGAATCCCCTTTGCGTGCAGGGAAGCTTGTCTTTGGTTTCCTTTGTCACTTCCTAACTGGGTGGAGAGTGCATCTTCCTCTGATGGTTTATTGTGTAGAAAAATAAATTTAGAATAACAAATTCAAAGTTTAAAAATACAATAGCTATATTTTTTAATCACACTTGAAATATGAAATGTAATGATGAAAACCTACATGCTGTGTAATGATTATCTGTGATTTTTTTTTTCTAAACAGAACAAAAAAAAATTATTCCCTAATGGGCTAAACTATTCTGAGAAGCACCTTGTGACAATTCTTGTATAAATAAAATATGAACTTGCTCAAAAAGTGGGGAATCCTCAGCATAACACACACCTGAACGTATTTCACTAAAAATTTTAGAAGCCTTTTCCCTTAGACATGTTTAAAGAGCAACTGCAGAGCACAAGTAACTGCTTTTCTCAGCATGTTCTAAATGAGAGGAAATAGAATTATGATAAGTCTATTCAGGCTGCCTCAACAAACACTACAATAAAAACACTCACTCCCCTTGCTGTTGTAATCCCAGTGGGCTGAAATAGCTAATTAGAAAATCCTGAGTCAGAATATAAACTCTTTGAATCCAAGAAAGAAAGTTGCCAGCTCATTTTCAGATTTACAAAGATCCACAAAGCAATGGACAAAATGTACTGCAAGATATAAGTGGTTTATTCCTCGTAATGTAGCCAAGCTTACCCAAAGGATGTATGATTTTTATCTTCCTTTATGATTACAGTTATGACTTTCATTATTTAACATGAGAGCTGCCTGCCTCCTCTAGAATGCCCTCCACTCTGCCACTAGAATTCTCTTCCTAGAATTTCAGTCATATACACAGCAACTTCACAGTTGCTCCTTGTACCGTTTGTTGTGTCTCTCCTTGCCTTGCCTTTTAGTCTCTTTGTTGTGTCATCTTGTTATGTCAGCTCACCCCGCCTGCTGGTCATGCCAGCTTGCCTTCTCCAGGAGGCACCAGGAACTGAACCCGGGACCTCCCATGTGGTAGGCGGGAACCCAATCGCTTGAGCCACATCTGCTTCCCATGTTTTTATTTTTAATAATTTCCATTTTATTCACAGCCTGTCAGTTACAGGTCTGCCTTAGATATTGCCCCACTCTTTATTCAAACAAAATTATTACTGGCATGCAACCTACTAAAAGTACAAAGAACTTTTCAAAATATGAATTCACAAAGTGAATTACCAGTATTTTATGCAAAGTTTGATTTTTTGAGTAATAAAACATTTAAAGTATGGGTAGTAGCACTATGGAATAGATCAATACTACCAATTTGTGGCTTGATACACCCTGTGATAATCAGCCAAAGGGGTGCTGATGCAAAGTACCAGAGCTCTGTTGGCTTTTATAAAGGGTGTTTATTTGGGGTAGAAGACTTATAGTCACAAGGCCCTAAAGAATGCAGCTCAAGGTACCATAAGAGGTACTTTCTTACCCAAAGTCATTTGCCATGTGTTGAAGGAATGGTGGGCGATGTCTGCAAGGGTTCAGCCTTCCTTCTTCCTTTTAAGGCTCTGTGTTCCCAGCTTCTTCTGATCTCATCTGTAGGGTGGCATAAGGCTTGTCTCTCTCCCCAGGGCTCTTTTCTTTCCAGGCTCAGCTGCTCTGCTCGCTTCACAAGATCAGCTGTAGACTGTCAGGCTCATTTCTCTTCCCAGGGCCTCTGCCATGTCTAATGGAGCCTTCTCTCTTTTCTCATGTATATGCTTCTCTGTGTGTCAACTTCCATGTGAAAGTCTGTTTTATCAGTCCACCAAGGAGTCTGGGACTCAATGCTGAGTCGCACTCTAATGACACGGTTAAATCAAAGCCCTAATCTTAACAAAATTTAATCAGACATCTCAGCTGAATCTAATACAATCAAAGGGTCATCACACCAAGAGGAACAGACCAGTTTACAAACATAATCTCTCTTTTTGGAATTCATAAATAATATCAAACTGCCATACACCTTTTAGCTAATTCAAATCTATAAAAATGTAGAGTGCATGAACTATGTGCAAGGTACAGTGTCACAGAAATACAAAGTAGATATACAAAGATAAATAGCTAGGCAATTAGCTTAGTGACGAAGTACAGGTTCTGGAATTAGACAAAACTGAGTTCTAATTCTGGCTGAGCCACTGTATAACCTCGAGCAAATGTTTTATATTTTTTATATTGAGCCAGTCAAATGGAGGAAAATGAGAGAAACTTCCTCTTTGGGACATTGGGAAAAATGCAGCATGATAATACATATCAAGTGCTTAGCACAGTGCCTGGCTCACAGGAGTGCTGAATTAGTGTTAAGCATTACTGTGAACAGACAAGTGTCCCAACCTTCATAGGACTTCAGAGATGTTTTCTTAGATGTGGAGTCCAAATGAAGAGCAATTGTATAAACAATTTGTGATCTCCATGCAAAATTCCATTCCCAATCTGCTGAAATCTATGAAGAGAATGTTTTCCGTGGACCTTTCAGAGTAGGTATGCAAATTCAGGAAGAAAGGCAGAGTATCAGCAATATCTTGTTCATCTCCAATCCAATGTCTGCCAGGGTGACCTTTCTAAAACACAACGTTGATCATTTTGCTCCCTGACCCTGTCTTTGAGATGCAGTCCCAACTCCCGAGGATGGCACGCCAGACCCCTCAGGACTCACCCTGCCCAGGCCTCTGGCCTCATATCTGAGCTCTCCTTGGCCTTCTTTTCTCACCTCTGCTCTTCTGCCTACCAAGCTCTTCTCCCTGCTTTCCCCCCACCATCAGTCCTGCCCTTTTTTCACCTGGCCCTCCTACTGGTACTTCTGGCCTCTACTCAGACGACAGGTCCTCTAGGAAGCATTCTCAGACTCTTCCAAACCTGAGATAGTTGTCCCTCCACTGTTTTCATAATACCCTGTGCTTAAACTTTTTCCCTTTTAGATTTTCACATTTGTTCTTGTTTTAAATGGTCTCTTCCTTACAATACTGTAAAAGTCCTTGCAGAATAAATGGAATGAAAGAATAGATGAAATGCAACCGCTCAATCAGTGCTCAAGCTACTTTTCACTGTTTCAGTGCTAGGAAATCATATTAAAGCTGTGAGACTACCAAGCCACTAGTAAGAAATTGAACTTAGGTAATTGATAACTGGGATGAATTTGCTACGGGGAATCTGATTCACAAAAAAAACCACATACTTCTCTCCATTGAACCATGTACTTTGTAGTTTCACTTGCAGAAGCTCTCAATTTAATTCTTATTTTCCAACTAAGCACGTTATATTTTTTTGTTGCTGTCTCTCTCTCTCCCTCCTTCTCACCCTCCTTCTAACTTTTCCTTCCTTCCTTTTCTTCTTACCAGAATAATTTCTTTTGTAAAGGTTTCCATGTGTCCATCTAGAAAGTTCAATTGCCACTTTTATAACTGAATCTATCTAAAGAATAACAAAATTAGGATAAACAGACTCTGAACTATTAGGTAAATTCAGTCTTCTGAAGCAACATTGATTGTATTATGATGAAAAGAAAAGGGCAATAAAGTGTAATCTGCCAATTGAGAAAGGAGAAGGCTCATCTTTAGAGCAGCTTCCCCTAAGTATATCTGTCACTACAGTGCTTCCCTTTGCTGATTTGCAGCCCCTTCATCTCCATGTCAGGCTCCCCAAATGATTATAGCTCTGTTGTGTGGTTAAATCATAGGAAGAAAGAACAAAACACTTCTCATTTGCATTGGTGACCAAATTAGAATTTGAACATTGGAGTCCATAGGGAAGCCTAGTTTTCTGGCAGGTTCATTTCCATACTGTGTGTGTGTCCATTAAGGCTATATCTTGTTGAGATGTATTGTACTTGAGTGGAAATCGAGAGTTTAATTAAAAGTCAGAAATTGCTAATTGCCTCCCATATCTATGTTGTGCTGAGAAATTTACCCTGGGTCTGTATTTGGTATTGACCTTATCTGCTAACTGCTGTGAGAAAGGCAGAAATAGAGCTTTCAGAGAAGGGCAGAAGAGTCTTTAAACCAAGTATAGATTTGTGAAGGCCGATTTTATAAAGGTGGCAGATGAAGCAATTTAGGATTTCTTACCTCAAGGAATCTGGAGCTTAAGGAGGTCTGTCTTGGCCCCAGACTCTGTGGACTTTCTGTTGGGCAATCTGGTTTTGGAGAGTGAGTATGTCAGATGTCAGATTTAACCACTCAGGTTAAGGGATGAGCATAAGATCCCTCATCACCTTGAAATTAGTTCTATGAATGAGATCTCAGAATTTGTTCCTCCCATGTAGGACCTCACTGGTTTGTTTTTCACACAAGGAATGGTCCTAAATCATCTCCCAAGATTATGTAAATTTTGAAATGCCTGGATTATTCCTGTTCCAATAACTGGATGAGTGGAACTCTGCTCTAGATTATATGATCGCTAAACTGGGATTTGTTTTCTTTCTCTAATCTGAAAAATAACATAAAGTATATGAACATTTGATGCTCACTTACCTCAATCACATAATCTTTTCTAAAATTAATTTTTAACTCATTTATATAAAAATGACAACTGGGGAGCAGATGTGGCTCAAGCAGTTGAGCACCTGCTTCCCACATGGGAGGTCCCGCATTTGGTTCCTGGTGCCACCTAAAAACAAAAACAAACAACAAGCAAACAAATGAAGAAACCAACTCAGGGGAACTAATGTGGCTCAGTGGTTAAGTGCCATCTTCCCACATACAATGTCCTGGGTTCAATCCCCAGCCCTGGTACCTAAGAAAATTTTTTTTAATTTTTAAAAATGACAACTGTTTATTGTACAAACTTTAGAAAAGTTAAAGAAAAATCCATTCATAATCTTTTTATAATCTCTGTTAAATGTTTATATATTTCCTTGCAGTCTTTTTTCTATGTAATATATTTTTACATGGTTATGATCACACTATATATACAATTTAGAATACTGCTTTTTTTCACTCAACTTATGTCATGAATATTTTCTGATACTAATTCTTCATAAACATAAATTTTTGAAAAATTATCCAATAAATGAATGTACTAACCTTACTTAACAATTCTCCATATATTGAATATTTAGGTTGTTTTAGCTTTTTGCTATTATAATGTATCAATAGTGAACAGTTTTGTCCCCCCCACCCTAATATTTTTTATTGATACCTAAGGACAAAATCCCAGAAAAGCCAAGGAGTAAGAACAATTTTGAGCCTCTGCAAAGGATCTAAAGTACCCTAAAATGTTCTAAAATATTCCAGATGCATACTGTCATCTTTTGCTTTCCAAAAGAGTGGTAGCAATAGATTGGTAAATCAAGTGAGGGTTCCAATTCTGGCATGACTCTGTGTAAGGAGCTCTGTGGACCTGTTCCCCAGCCAAACTGGTAAAAATTATTTTAAAACAGTGATTTAAAGTCTCTGTAAATGGTCCTAAGGGCATTCAGCTGTTAAAGAAACATTTATTCAAGAAAATCTACTAAAACTAATAACAAAGAGTCTGTTGTGTTTGAATAGAGACCCATACCCACCTAACCCCTTCCTAGCTCAGCAAGACAGAAACCACTCCATACTGGTATAGCTAAGAACATAGGGCTCTCTCTCCCACCTGTTTCCAGTCCAAGGGCTTTCTTCCCAGTAGGAGCTGGATGCCAGTATTTCTCATCCGGGCTACCTGTTGCTGAGGATAAATTCCAAGTGAGTGAAACCAAGAAGTAGGGGATCCCTTTTTCTGGTATCTGACTCCACCTTGGGTACAACACCACGGAGAATATTTGGGCCCTGATCACCCTTCTCCCCTCTCTTGGGGCAAGGGTCCACACTGGGAGAGGCAAGCGGAGGAGACCACTTTCCACTGTGCGCTCAGCTTCTACAACAGTGGTGTCAGGGAGAAGTGTGCCACTGTCCCCGCCCCAAGCTCCAGAGTCTTGGCTTAGAGAGTTTGCCTAGAGGGAGAAGCAGGTAAGAAGCAGGCCATAGAAGAGAGAGCTCTAAATCTCTTTCCAGTGGAACTGCCTTTGTTTGCAACAGTGTGTGGAGAACTTCAGGCCTAAGGGCTGGCTTGAACAGTAAGTACCCTTAGACAAAAATTGTGGATAATCTGGAGAAGGGCAACTGGGAGGAGACTGATAGATTCATTGGCTATAATGACTGAACTATAGGCAGGCTTGTTTTCAGGAAGAAAACGGAAAGAGACAGCTAGAAGGAGTCTTCTTTTGGGTCAGAGCAGATCTCAACATTGATCTAGGGAGCTATCCTTTAAAAGGAGACCAAATTTGATCGAATTAGTCTGACACATTTGCATTGTTGAAAACAAAAAAGCAGTTAGTCGGCAATTCCTGGGGTTTAACAGCCGGTCAGGGGAAGTGTCTAAAAGAACCCTGCCCAAACCACTTTCATCCCAGGGTGACTGTGAAAATGCCCAAGGCTGTGCCCCTCAAGGAGCAACCTCAGGCTTCACCTGCAGGGGGCGGGGCAGATAAACGTCACTAAAATAATCCAGCCAGTCAGTCATTAACCAAATAAACAAGCAAATAATAATAAACCCATAGGGGAGAGGGGGACCAGTACTCAGCAGTAATGCAATATATTTTCTAAAATGTTTCAACAAAAAATTATGAGACATGCAAGGAACAGGAAAGCATGGCCCATACACTGGGATAAAAGCAGATAACAGACACTGCCTGTGAGAGTGACCAAATGTCAGATTTAATAGAAAAGTATTTCAAAGGAGCCATTGTAAGTGTTCAAAGAACTAAAGGAAACTATGATTAAAGGAGCAAAGGAAGGTATGATGACTATAGGGGTCCAGGGCCCAGGCCCCCTCTAGGTCCTCAGCACATCATGACCTAGACATAAGTTGAAGGTTACCAACCCTCCCTAGAGGGGAGAGAATGTTTTAAACCAAATCTCCTCTGAGCCCTGGGCGGTAGAACTTCATTCCTGTAATAATATCACCAAACTCCATGCACGGGACCCTAGCAGGAACTCTGTTCTCATACCCTATGGAATGTCCTTCTTCTGAAACCCCTTATATCACCCCTCATTTTCTCATCCCTTTGTGGAGCGCTATCTTCATTCTCTGTACCACCACCATCAGAGACTCTCTCCTGTCCATAAGTCCCAATACAGCTTATGCCTGACTAACTGCCAGGTGTGTTCTTGGTCTCGTGGCCTCGCCAACTCGTGCCCTTCAGGAGTTGAGTTGTAACAATGACAATGGACAGCCACTATCATGCTGAATAGGAGAGGTGAGAGCTCATGCCTTTTTCCTGATCTCAGGGGAAAGCATTCAGTCTTCCACCTTTAAGTATAATGTCAGTTGTAGGGTTTTTATAGTTATCTTTTATCAAGTTGAGGAAGTTCCCTTCTACACAGAAAAAAAAAACAATACAACGGGAATCGATAGCGAATTTTGTCAATATTTTTGGTTGTTGAGATAGTAATATGATTTTTCTTCTTTAGACTACTAATACGGTGAATTATGATTACTCTTTAGGTGAGGAATCAGCAATGTATTCCTGGAATAAACCCCACTTGGCTGTGATATAATATCCTTTTTTTTTTTTTATTGGAGTCAATTTTGAAAAATTTTTTTTAGCATTCTTGTATCTATGTCATGTGGCATATTGATCTGTAAAATCTTTGTCTGGTTTTGGTATAGGGTAAATGCTGGGATCAAATTAGTTGGGATCTGTTTTCTCTTCAGTTTTCTGGAAGGGTTGTTTGTGAAAAAAGGGAAAAATGGTATTTCATTCTCAAATGTTTGGTACAATTCACTAGTGAATATTGTGTGCATGTGTGTGTGTTTATGTAATAAATACAAAATTTTTTATTGTACTTTTTTATTTTTACCTTTTTTATCCTTTTATTTTTGTATTTTATTTGTTATTATTTTCTTATTTTTTTAGCTTTGTTTTGGGGGAGATTTTGGATCGCAGAAGGGTCACAACTGTGGCAGAGGAGAATCACTAGTTCGGTGTGTCAGTGATGGGAGAAGTTTATTCTTGAGTGACTTTTGATAACGTTTTAAAGAAATATGTAAATTTCATTTAAATTGTCAGATTTGTTGATATAAACTTAGTCATAATATTCCCTCATCCTTTTGATGTCTGTAGGATCTCTGAAGATGCCTTACTTCATTCCCAATATTGGTCTTTTGTCTCTTCCTTCTTTTATTCCTGATCATTCTGGCCAGTGGGTTGTCAAATGTATTGATATTCTCAAAGCACCAGCTTTGATTTTACTGCTTTTCTGTTGTTTTTCTCTTTTCTCTTCTGCTCTTTATAATTTCCTTTTTTTCTGCTTTCTTTGGATTTAATTCTCTCTCTTTTCTTTTTAAATAGTTTCTTAAGGTGAAAACTTAGGACACTGATTTGAGACCTTTCTTTTTTCTAAGATAGGAAGTTAGTACTATAATTTTCTAAGTACTGCTTTAGTAATTTCCCATGGATTTTCATAATAGGTGTTTTAATTTTTATTCAGATCAACATATTTTTATTTTAATTCTTTCTTGACCCATACATTATTTAAAAATGTTTCATTTAGTTTCATTTAGTTTCCCAGTGGCAGGGCCTGTGTTCCAGATATCTTTCTGTTATTGGTTTCTAATATAATTTGATTTTGGTCAGAGAACATACTTTGTATGATTAATATCCTTTTAAATTTATTGGGACTTATTTGATGGACCACAATATGTTTATCTTGATAAATGTTCCATTTGCACTTGAAAAGAACATGTTTTCTGCTGTTTTGGGGTGAGTGTTTTATAAATGTCAATTAGGCCAAGTTGATTGATAGTGTAATTCCAGTTTCTGTACCCTTCTTGTTCATTATTAAATGACCCTCTTTACCCCTGATAATACCCTTTGTTCTCCAATCTGCTTTTTCTTTTGATTAGTATTAGTATGGTATATCTTTTCTCATTCTTCTACTTTTAACTCACTTGAGTCTGTATATGTAAAGTGGGTTTCTTGTCGGCAGTATATAGTTAGGTTTTGATTCTTACCCAATCTGACTATCTCTGCCCTTTAATTGGGGTGTTTAGAATATTGTCATTTAATGTGATTATTGATTTTGGGTTTTAAATCTACCATCTTGCTATTTGTTTTCTATTTGTCCCATAAGGTTTTGTTGTTGTTGTTCCCTTTTTACTCTTTTTCTGCCCTTTGTTGGATTTGTTTTTTAGTTATTCCACTTTATCTCCATTTTTTGGCTTTATTGCTATATTTTGCTTTTTTTTTTTAGGCCTTAGAATTACTTCAGAGCCTATGTATACATCTTTATCTTATCACAGCCTACCTTCAAGTAATATTATACCAATTGACATATAAGAACCATACACCATATACTTCCATTTCCCCTCTTCTACCCTTTGTCCTATTTTTGTCATGCATTTTACCTCTAATTAGTTATGAACCCCACAATTCGCTGATATTTTGGTTTTAAAGTCAATTATTTTTTAAAGACATTTAAATAAGAAAATTCTATATTTACCCACATAATCACCATTCTGATGCTGCTCCTTCCTTTGTGTAGATCCAGATTTCCATTTGGTGTCACTTTTGTTCTATCTTAAGATTTACTTTAGTACTTTTTGTAGTGCAAGTCTGCTGATGATGTATAGGTTTCGATTTTGTATGTCTGAAAATGTCTTTATTTTACCTTCAGTTTTGAAGGATACTTTTGCTGGGTGAAGAATCCTAAGGTGTTAGTCTTTTGTCAGTACTTTAAGGATGTTGCTCCACTATCTTCTCAATTGTATGCCTGCTAATGAGAAGTCTGCTGTCGTTCTTATTCTTGTTCCTCTATAGAATGTGTCTCTGGCTGTTTTTAGGATTTGATAATGATGGGCACTGCTGTAGTTTTCTTATTTCTTTTGCTTGAGGTGCTTGAGCTGCTTGTATCTCTGGGTTTATAGTTTTCCTCAATTTGGAAAATTTTCAGTGGGAGTGTAGCAAGAATATTAGCATGGAGGACAGACAGAGAATGGTGTATACGGAGAAGCTCAAGCATTTCAGTGTTGATGGAGGGAAAATATTGTGGGGCACAGTGGAAGCAAACAAGAGTGCAAGCCAGGGCCGGCCCATGAAAGGCCTTGTAAACCATATTAAAGGACTTGAATTCATATAGGAGGTAATACAGTGTCATTGAATTGTTTTAACCAGGAGAGTAAAACACAGTTTTGCATTTTAGATAGATCACTCTGTTTTGAGGTTTGCCTAACTAGCAGTCCTGGGTAAAGATGATTCACAATGAATTCATCAAAATGAAACCATGGGAAGTGGATGTGGCTCAAGTGATTGGGCACATGTCTACCATATAGGAGGTCCAGGGTTCGATTCCCGGGGCATCCTGATGAAGGCAAGCTAGCCTGCATGGCAAGCTGGCCTGAGTGGAGAGCTGGTCCATGCAGAGTGCTGGCCCACGCAGGAGTGCTGGCCCACATAGAGAGCTGGCCCATGTGGAGTGTGCTGGCCCACGTGGAGTGCTGGTCCACACGGAGAGCTGGCATAGCAAGATGATGAAACAAAAAGAGACACAGAGGAGAGACAACAAGAGACACACCAGACCAGGGAGCTGAGATGGCGTAAGAGATTGAGCACCTCTCTCCCACTCTGGAAGGTCCCAAGATCGGTTCTCGGTGCCGCCTAAAGAGAAGAAAAGTAGACACAGAACACACAGCGAATGGACACAGAGAGCAGACAACAGGGGGTTGGGGCGGGGGGATAAATAAATCTTAAAAAAAAAAAAAAAAAAAGACACCAAGAGACTGGAACTAGTTGAGGTTTCCGTTTTCCTTTATACCTTGTTAGTCACATGCTAAGTATTCTAGACCACACTGAGTCTGGTTCTTCTGTGCCCAAAGGTGGACATCTGTAGCTATCGATAGACTTGGCTCTGAGCATATTTAGGACAACCTTATTCTGCAGAGAAGGTGGGCCATAGAGGACGTTGTAGGTAAGTCATTTCCAGCATAACTGAGCTGAGTATCCTGGAATGTGAAAGTTCCTTTCATGTTTTATTATATTAAGGTAAAAATTACAGGCTCATAGCAATAGCTAGACAAAACTCAATTATCTTACCTTGGATAAATTTTTGCCTGTTCTTTTTATAGACCGGTATATAGACTGGCCCCCCAAAGTTGTCAACGCTATAATACCTGGAGCCTGTGAATATGTTATATTTCATGGAATAAGGGACTCTGCAGGTATGCTTAAGTTTACAGATGATCCTGAGCTGTGGTTAAGTTTCCTGGTTATTCAGATGGGCCCAATTCTGATCACATAAGCCCTTGAAAACAGATAACTGTCTCCAGCTGGGGCAAGACAGATGCAGCAGACGGGACCTTCAAGAGATTAGAAGCGTGAGTGATTTGATCTGCCACTGCTAGAGGGGGCCACAGCATGAGAAGGAATGTAGGTGGTCTGTAGGAGCAATGACTAGCTCTTAGCTGACACAAGGACACAGGGACCTCAAACCTGCATCCACAGGGAATTGAATTCTGTCAAAAACCTGAATGAGGTTGAAGAATCTTCCTGGGAGCCTCTAGATAAGAGTCCTGCCCAGCTAACAACTTGATTTCAGCCTTCAGAGGACACAGCTGAGTCACCCTTTGCCCAGACTACATAGATTTTTTTTTTTTTTTTTTAAAGCAAGCAATCAGAAGTCTCAAGCAAAAATTACTTTGAGCTTAATTCCCTTTCCTCATTTCAAGTATGTGGTCTTCCTAGTCTTTGAATTCTTTGCTCGAAAATAATTGTCACAACAGATTCCTCCCATTTGTACCCTAGAGTATATGGCTGTATTCAAAGGGAAACGGTGGCCATAATTAGGCGATTTCCTCTCCAAAGCCTTCTAAAACAACTAGAATGGGGAATGGATTGCAGCAAGACCAAGACTGCAGCAAGGAGGTCAATTTTCAGACTGCTGGACTAATCCAGCTACGAGATGATAGGGCAGGGTTAGCTGGTGTGGCAGAGTCAGATTGGAGACAGTGACATTGAGGTTGGTTCCTAACGGTTCTAGAAGGGCTGGCTAGGTGGAAGGTGGTACCAGTGAATCAGACAGAGAATTCAAGAAGAGGTACAGACTTGCAGAGAGATAACAATGAAAGCTTAGTTGGGACATGTAGAGTTTCAGAGACTGTGGAACATCCAAGTTGTGTCTGGAGTTAACTGGATAATGAAAGCTGAAGCTCAGGTGAGTCTCATTTAGAGATTTCAACTTTAGAATTAACATATAGGTTGATAGAATCATGTGAGTGGATGGGATCACTAAGAAGAGTATTTACAGATTTGCTTTAAAATACAATAAAAGGGGAATGAGGAAGAGACACATTTACACAGAAACAAAGGAGATTGCTTGAGGTAACCAGAAAAGGATTGAAGGAAAGAAAAAAAAAGGGTGGGGGGAGGTGGAAAAGATGAGAATGAGACTGGCAGAGGTAGAATGAGCTATGTTACTAATGAACTACAAGAAAAAAAAAAGTGGTTTACAGAAAGTACCTGATCCCCATTAAACTAAGGAAAGAAGGGAGACGGGAGTGAGACAAAGCTAGAGAATGCTTCCCTACCAGTTGATGGACTGGTTTCCCTGCCAGCCAGGACAGCTATAGATTTCAGTTTGGGTGAATGTTGATGTGAGTGGAATTGGCTATAGAAGAGGGAGGCACATGAAAAGGGGATAGTGTTTAACCAACTATTTGCACATAGGTAGCCTCATAACCTCGGTGTTTGTAATTTGGGGAATGCTTATATTATGTTCCTCTTGAGTACATCGTTCATTCAGTGAAGATTCAGCCATTCACAAAATCATTTACAGAGATGTCACAATTTCTATGAATATGTTGCTGTATTGAATAAGACTGAAAAATCCAAATTAATTTACACAGTAGCCACCTATACATTCAATACAATTTCCTCAGGGAAAGCTCACAATGACTCTCCTTGATACACTGTGCTGAATCATAATCTTCCAGAGTATTTGAAGGTTGTACATAGCAGCAGGGAAAGAGAATAAGTTGCCCACACATCAGAACTCAGGAGGGCTCCCCACTGAGAGTCAGCTGTGGGGAAAGTACCATTTAGGACAGAGTGTTCTTCATTTTCCCAGCTGGTATAGATGAGCTCAAAAAAGAATTAAAATGTAACCTATTTCAAAGCACTGAAAGACTATTTTAGGCCATGGGACCAGATGCCTCACTTTCATTCCCTTTCCTGATGCCTTTAAGTTGGTTTTGACTCATCAAAATAACAGTCAAGGTTCTCTTAAACTCTACCACATCTAGTCCAAAGTCGCATGTGTGAAGCATCTCCAGTATCTTTTATCCTTTTTGAATTCCCCTTAGACACATAAGCAGTATCGTTGCATTCAATCACATTTCCACCACAAGGATTAAAAAGTACTTAAGTATCATTTTATTCTATATCAGTGCCATAACACACACAAAATGTTTGGATCACTTAATAAGTCATAACACTCCATGTTTGAATATTAATAACAAGGACGGAAGTGATCATTTCCTGAGTTAACAGTGCAATGTAAAATTCAATCTGTATTGCTAATAAGACATTTTACAGCATAGAAATGTGATCAAAGTGATCGTTTACACTTTATCATGTCATAAAACACAAGTGCTTATTGTAGAACAGTGATACAGACAGTTCAAATGGTAAGGAAATTTGTGGTTCATAACAAAGACTCCTGTTTGTATTTGCTGCCATGATTAACTTTCCAGGTCAAAATATCAGTTGTAGAAGTAGTAAAATAAGTTATGGTACAAAATAAAACATAAGACATCTATACTGAAGGAACATTTGATTTCATTTAAGAAACGGAAGGCTGGGTTCCAGTTAGCCTTTTTGTATATACAAAAATGTTCTCTTAAAAAACCCTAAGCAATCACAAATTTAGATAAATCAGTTGAATAAAGGGCAATGACAGCTCTTCATTATGCTGTAAAACTGTGAATCTCATCTTTGGAAAAGTTAAGATCATGCAGCAACCTGAAAAACAAATATAAAACACATGCTTTTTAGAGGAAATGGAAAAAAAAAAAATTAAGTATTAAAATCAAGGTTTACCATCAGAACCATAGTACTTTATTTCATTTCCCCATTTAGTATGTATATTTAATCATGTCCAAAACATTAACAAGTCCTTAATATCATCAAATCAGTGTTCAAATTTTCAAGTCTCATAAATACCATAATTTTTAAAATACTTTGAATCAAGAGCTAATTAAAATCTACTCACTGTGATTGGCTGATAAGTATTTTAGGTATCTTTTGATCTATAAGATCCCTCTCTCTCTCTCTTGCAATTTGTTGACAAAATAAGATTGTTACCTGTAGCACCTCCCCATTTTGCTGCATCCCTGTCATGTACACATGTTCCTATGGCCTCATTTCCCATAAATTAGTAATTGAATCTAGAAGCTTAAGCAGATACCAGTTCAATTCTTTTTCCAAGACTACTTCACAGGCAGTGTTGTGTTCTTCCATTGGGAGGCACATAATACCTGTTGCTTCTCTTTTTGTGATGCTGCCAAGCATTGATGATCTATGTATAGATCCATTAGTTCATATGGGATTGAAAAATAGGGATCTATTTCTATCATTCTTTCTTCATTTCTCAGCCAAGGACTTCTAAAAAGAAAAACTTCTGTTCCATTTTCTTTTATGTAGTTACCCAGTGGTACAGTTCATATTAAAAAAGGCAGGCTAAGTTGCTGGATTTTTCCTCTTTATTGACTAGTTTTCAAAGCAATGAGTTGATCCCCTGGCATCCTATCTTCATTCTCCCTCACATTTTAAACAAGAAAAGAAATGCTGCTTAAGTATAATTCAACTTGGAAAACATTATAAATGGAGATTCAAGTGTTAGCAGCAGTTCTCTTTAAAAGACTGCTGAAAATAATAAACATTTGAGTGCTTGCTATATGTAGTCACTGTGCTAAACATTCCACATGCCTATTTACTGTTATGTATTTATTCCCTCTTACAGGTGAGTGCACTAAAGCTTAGAAAGGTTAAGTAACTTGCCCCAGGTCACCCAAAGATTGCAAGATGATTTTAAGTGGTAGAGCCAAGATTCAAACACAAATTAGTAGCCCCAGAGCACACACACATATTCAAAGAGGTGGTATGCCGTAAGAGCCACGAGGGCAAACTCTGTGAAGCAGTCAAGACTCTCGTTATCTGAACCCATCCTATCTTCCCATCCATAAATTCTGTTTCTCCCTGGCAAGTTTCTGCCACTCTTGCCACACCAGTCTAGTCTTTTGAATATGTGCACTTTTATGTATCTGCTCATTCTCTTCCTGCCTGCACTACCCTTCTCCATCTCCCCTGACTGGCAATGTTTTAGCCATCGTTCCAAGCACAAGTCTTTTCTGACCATGTAGCTCCCTCCTCCCCCAAAACACACACCCCTACGTAAAAAGTAATTCTCTTCAAGTTTTTAGAACACTTTGTTTTTAACCTCTATTAAGAGTATTTATGATGTTTTGATGACTTTTTTTTATCAGTATGTGTATCTGTTTCCACCACTTAGACAGTGAAGGTCTTAGAAGCACAGACTGTTTATTCATCTCTCTAATAAACAAAATGGGCGTTTAGTGGATGAAAGAGCCTTTATTAACCAACTAAATTATAAGTTGTCTGTCTATATTTTAAAAGAAGTCTGAGTCTTTCTCTGTTATCACATCATAGAAATCTGACAATTTTTCACCAAATATGGGCAGTATGTTTGAGATGGGATGGTTGTACTTATAATCTATGCAGCAGACTTGAAATTAATTTTGGATGCCCTAGGAAAGGGCATTTCAGAGAGTCATTTTTCAGGACAGCAAAAATTATCCTAATCGAGGCCCATATAACTGCCATTTAAAAGAGATAAACCACATACATTAAAATGGTGAGGACAAGAAAATCAAAGAAACATAAGGCTTAAATTGAAAGTCATAAGGACAGATGCTGTGAACTTCAAGTACTGATGTGACTCAAGCTACTTCTCATAAGGCAACTCTATGCAGCATGCTGAAGGGGCAGTGACAGCAGGGATCTATGTATAATGGTTACTAATACCCCTGAGCAAGTCAGGTCATATGGTCTAGATAGATTTGGTCTGAAGTAAAACCAAGAAAAGAAAGCTGTAGCGATCACAGTCAACTGAAAAAAAAATGCAAAACTAAGATGTTAGTTCCCTTCTACTGATAACACATTCACTGAAGTGCCTGTATGCAAGGAAATAGGATAAGCCTCACAGGGGGCCAAAATAAAGAAATCATGTTCCCTGCCCTCAAGAAGCTCACAATTCTTGGAGCAAACAGTCTCCTGCTGAAAACAGTTTTGACTTTGGACACCACTAGCATATCTATCAAGAGAATCTGCCTCAGTTAGTAGGAAATTGGACTAAGTGGCCGTAAAGATGGTTTCCTTCAGTGCTTAAGAGTCTA
>JAQZBX010061782.1:0-17029 GCA_029593785.1 Cabassous unicinctus
CTCAGGAAAGTGTTAGAGTAGCTACCTGTGGGGAATATATCATTTGAATTTTCTGCCTTGGGGAAAAACAATGTTTAAGACAAATGACCACAGTGGTTTAATTAGGAAGATAGCCTTAGATTTGCCAACATTTATTTACATATGCTATTTTAGTAGTCCATCTATGAAGCAGACATGCTGATTTTCAATTATTTCATGGCCTTTTTCCATAAGAACAATGTTGATTATTTAAGAAGCACAGGAATGATTTCAATCCATACATACATTGAATTACAAGGAACTCAATCTTTCTGTAAGCTACAGGACTGGAATTTTATACACTATTCCCATTTATTATCTGAATAAAAGATAGGCTAGCAAAAATGAGAAAGGTTTTTGTCATAAGTTCAAGGTGAGTAGGAATATTATGATTTAAATAATTTTTGTTTGAAATTATTCGAATTTAGGAGGCTATGGTTATCTTTCAACTAATTGACTACCCTGGATGAAGCAAAGAACAAGGGTTCTATCTTTCTCTTTCTTCCTTCTTCCTTTAATCCTGAACAATTTAGCCATACAAGGAACTAAGTATGATTTCTCTCACCCTTTAACAAATGAGTCAGTTTATTTCAGTTTGATGAACCACAGAGAGCAAAAAATTACTTTACGTCAGATACTTGTACTTTAAAAAGTTCAAAACATGTCAGCAGATATTTACTATGTGTGTTTTAGTCTGATACAAATCACTATATATAGCATGGTCCCATTTTTGAAAAAAAAAAAAAGTATTTATACATTTAAAAAGTTAGCAGTGACTATCTAGAGAGTTAGGTTACAGGAATTTGTAATTTCTTCTTTGTGCTTTTCAGTGTATTCCACTGTTTCAGCAAATCCATATCTTTTGTTTAGAAGCAATAAGATTTTAACAAATGCCTTAGTTCTAGTCATAAGAAGTTTTTATTTCTAATATTAATGATTTTTAAAGGAATGAATTTTATTGTATTGTGGCAATTCAGAAAATAACACTTGCAAATTTGTATGTCTGACACCAACTTTTCGAAGAAAAAAGAAGAGCTTTATTTCTAATATTAATGATTTTTAAAGGAATGAATTTTATTGTATTGTGGCAATTCAGAAAATAACACTTGCAAATTTGTATGTCTGACACCAACTTTTCGAAGAAAAGAAGAGCTTCATTTTTCAACTTTAAATACTCTGAATTTCTTCTAATGGTATTACCATTAAATATAATGGAATTTCTTCTAAGAGCCTTACCTTTTACAGATTGGAAGGACCATTAGAATGGTCAAAGGTGCCGTGGCAGGGGAGGAACACCATCAGAAGTAGATTATCAAAGATGTGTTAAGAATAGAGAACATTCTGGACTCTACCACACACTTCCTCAAATTACAAATCCTTATGCCTTGGCTCTGTTAGGGTAGTGACGTGTCCAAAATCAGTAAATAGGGAGTCTTTTAGTTAAATAAGGTGTACTTCTTTGTGTGCAACACAGAATTTGACACCCTTAAGAAAAATATCTTCTGCTCCAATTTGATGACCCTCAACTAAAAAAAAAATAAAATAAAATAAAAACAAAATTTGAAAGGAAAGTCCCCTGTCTAGCTTAATATGTGACAAAATTCCCCAAGAGATTTAATGAATGTATGATTAAGATACAGGGAAATAAGCTCTGGAAGTAGCAAGGGTGTGGCCGAGTGAGAGGGCATTAGAGCTGGGTAGATAGCTTGCTAAACAGAGCTCTCTGTTAAAACAGTAACAACAAAGCAAAAACCTGCAGCTGAGCCAACTGTTCATTTGGTTTTTGACTTTCTGTTTATTAACTTTTTTTTTGAAAGCTAAGAGTGAGTATTCGTTTTACCTGGCCATGCAAACTAGCAGTTATATCTGTATTTCTGCCGCCTCTTCAGAGTAAAGCTGAGAACATACATTTGAAACACTAGTCTAGTTCTCACAAATCCAGTTTCTTTTCCTCAAGGCACCTGCTCTCTCCCAAGCTGACAACGCCTACATTTTCCTTAGTTATTAAGTTATCTCAAGGTAATGTAATTTGGAATAATCTGATTAAACTCCTTTACTGTTAATTAAATAGTTTCCTGGCAAGGATGATAATGAGCAGACAGATGGCCAGTTCTGTTTATACTGTTAGATTGTCAGGGTGGTCTACATATGCTAAATTTTTGAATGAGTCACAAAAATATTGCTACATAGCATTTGGTAAAGAAGCTGGAGGATGTCTAAAGCAGGCAAGAGGTGGTATAGACATAGGGATTTCCAAACAAGAATATGGTTTCAAAAATATCTGAGTCATTTGATTATTTTTTGTCTTCATCATCAAGATGAGTAAGTTTCAGAGAGATAAAAAATGTCCAAATATTTAAAGATTTTTACCGTTCAAAATCACAGGTGAATTGCCACTACGACTGTACTTAGTTACATTTTTGTAAGGAAAGTGAAGACAACTCAAACTAATTTTAGAGAGTTTCTTAGGAAATTAAGCAAGTAAAATTTCTTCCTTGAAGCAATATCCAATGGTTTTGCAGAAAAGGCCAGGTACTCATAATTAAGTCCAGGTTAACTGTATTCGCTGGAGACATCTCATGCAGAACAAAATGAACTTTGCTCCTTGTAGCTCAGCTTCACAGGACTTTGAGTTACAAGAAAGGGAAAGTAAAATGTGTTTTCTATAATAAATTTACTATTCCCATCAAAAGATGAGTGGGTGTGCCCTCAAAATGGACAAACTGCATTTTTAGAGAAATTCTATGACCTCATTCCCTGCACACAAATATTTTAGAATTTCTCTTCAAGCACCAAATGTAACACATTGAAAGTATTTAAAATTTACAAGAGCTACACCATTTGAAAGTTTATCGGCCACCATATTTTCATCTGGCAGACGGAACCGCTCACTCATTCCACAAATATTTACTGAGCAGTAGCCATGGTGCAGGCTCTGGCCGAGAGCTCCAGGCCCAGTGGAGAGCCAGAGGGTTTCTGTTCTTGCTTCAGCTAATGGTATATTAATAGTGCAAATCATGTATGCTAAAGAAGCAAAAATCAGTTAACTCTTTCAACTCACAGAACAAGTAAAACCGATCAACGGAATGCCACAAGTTGAACCAGCATTTACTTATGCTCTCCTTTGTGCTGGGTTCTGTGAGGAACCCATTCGAAATGTAAAACTGCCCTCTGCTCCTAAGGTTTTAGGGGACACAATACTTATTATCAAGAGGAAACTAGAGGAAAGCATAAAACAGTTCACAATTAAATATCACTGCAGAGAACTGTGGGTGACAAAATGTTCAATATTTCTTGTAGTTCACCAGCACATAAACTTGTCTCCATAGAGCACCTTGACCCTCATATGTCCATTATTGTGGTGGAAAACCTCAGATACCATCAGCTGGCGATATACAAAAATTTCTACTGCAACCAATGATAAACACATTTTCCATCACAACCCATACATACATGTAAATATGTTAAAACAAAAATTTCACAAAACAATATTATGAGAATAAGATTCTCAAAGTTTCAATTCCCTTTTCTATACTTTGATTTCCTTTAAAGATTGCCACTCGAGAACATCTGAATTGGTTTCACAACAATGGGTTACAATCCTCAGTAGGAAAAACATTGCCATGGACTGTACTTAAACTCTACAGTAAAGCTATGTATAATAGAAGCTTTACAAGACCATCAGAAAAATTTACTCCTCCTCCTGCTACTACTACTACTAACAGCTAACATGTACTAAGCAGTTACTACAGGCCAAGCATGGGGTTAAGTGCCTTTCTATTTTTCACAGAGGTTATCTGGCTGCACAGGCCATGATTTCAGGCTGTGGTGGGAAGGGCGGCCCTCCCACTGACCACTGGATGAGAATACAGAGGACTGACCCCGAGGAAGAGTGCGGAGTCACCTTGCCGAGAGGCCACGACTGAAAAGCCATCTCTGCTAGCCTTAGCCATTGTTACCTCCCAGCTGAGAGCAGGGCCAGGTGGCCAGTGAGGCGTGTGCTGGGTCTCCAGTCCTTTACCCCACATCGTAAGGTGGGTGAGAGGGGACTCAGAGCCTTGACTAAGTCCCCCAACTTCCATACTGTGGCGGGAGAGGGTGGGCTGCCACTGACCACTGGACAACAATGCAGGAGATTCACCTCAGGCCAGGCTTGGGTTGGGGTCTGCCCTGGTCACCGTCCAGGGGTGAAGGAAATCTAGCCAAGAGTGGGGGAGGGGTGAGCCCCTAGAAGACAGGCTGAGGGCTGTCGACAAGGGGGCCCTGCCTCCAGAGGAGCACAAACAGCTGGGCAGCAGGCAGCAGGCAAGAGGGGAGTGAGAGAAGCCAGCCTAGCACCAGCCCCTGCAGGCACCCAGGGCAGACGTGGGCCTTAGGTGGGGAGCGCTCTGGCAGGCTGGGGAAAGGTTTTCCTAGGACTGGCCATGAGTTTACATTGCTGGGCCAGACGGGGTTTGTAATCGTTATAATGAAAATGTTCTCGTTTCTGATGGGAAAACTTCTATTGAAAAGCCACTATAAAGCTAAGGGATGGCCTGGGATTTCATCTGGCACAGGGAAGAACAGAACCACTAAGCAGGGGCCTACCAACACGGGAGGGAGAGGTGAGCTGTGTCCTTCTTGCATGGACCCTCGGTGTGTTCTCCGCGTTCAATGTGATCAATCCTGTCAACAGATCCATGGGCTAAGTGTCTTACCATCCCCTTTTTATGGATGGGGAAACTAATTCTCAGAGAAAGGTTAAGGAATTTCCAGCCATGGTTTCATGCTAGCGAGTGGCAGAGCCAGGATTCAAACTCAGGCAGTTTCTCCTGAATTCTCCCCACCCTGCCTTCAGCAAAAACAGCAAGGGGGTGGGGGAGAGCAGGAAGGGTACTAAAGAACGTGCCTAGGAAGAAGTTAAAGCAGTGCTGTCCACTCCATAAGCTATAAAGTATACACATCTACTCCTGTACTAACAGATGCATTTTAGAAGATGCCTCCTGAATAAACTGTAGAACGTTAAAGTGAATATAGTTATCTGCTGGGTACACACACTCAACACACTCAACATATTCAAACACAAATACATTTTGCAGGAGAATTCCTGGATTGTGGGAGACCACTTGAACTCTGCCCCTAGTGTTTGTTTTGGGGTATAAGGGCTCAGCCCTTTTTTCTGTTAGTTACTTCTATGGGAAAGAGATTTAAGGAGAAGGATGTGGGAGAGGTTCTTGGAATAGAGAGGGCTTAGATGGTCCTTAAGGAGATCACCAGTTTAGGTGGGAAAGGGGAACTTGGGAAGCCAAAGTACCATGAAGAAAGACTCAGAAATAGGATGGGGGTTGCTGACTAAAGGCAAATTTCTTTGACTTAGCAACATTCCTAGAGTTAGTTCTCACAGTTTTCATCAACTCATTAGGTACCATAAAGTTACTGTTATGATTTTATTTTAACAACCCTGTTCTGAAGAGATTTACATCCTAAAACAGGAGCGGGGTAACTTTTCATAGTTGGGTCCTAAACTGGTGATCCAATAAGGTGTGACAAGGACGCAAAGTGCACCAAAACCCTCTGAGGATCTCTCCGTCAGTGATGTTTACCTACTGAACATCAGTCAGTCAGAGATTCCAACCTCTGCTGGAGTGCAGCAAACTTGCAGCTTTTGAAATCATACAGAAAATCTTCTGGATCTACTTGCTTATGTACATTTATCAGGGGGAAGTGTCCATGGTTTTCATCAAGTTTTCAAAGAATTCCTTGATCCCAAAAGATAGTTACTGAATTAGATATTAATTTGAATTTAAAATAGGACTCTTTTTGGGAGGGTGGAGGCTTTTTTTTTTTTTTTTTAAACTTATGGTAATGAAAGCAATATGCAGTTGGAGAATTAAATGTAACAAAATAGGGAAATGTATAAAGTAAAGCATCCCTCCCCCTAATTTCCCAATCCCACACCCCAGATTTTGCTAACAGTTTGCTATATAGGAGCTTAAAACAAGAGGAATTATTTCAACCGGGAATCAAAACCTAGCCTGAATTCTACAAGGACCCCAAAGGGGTCATTGGCATTTGATTTATGGTGGTGGTGGGAGAATAAAGAAAGGACCGCTCTGGAGAGTGACACCTGTTAGGGCATTCATTGGGGCTTTGAACACACAGGCAGGAGGTCATTGTGTGAAGGACAGTGTGGTGGTTTGGAGCTATATGTACCCAGAAAAACATGTTCTTAAATCTAATCCATTCCTGTGGGTGTGAGCCCATTGTTAGTAGATCTTTTGATGAGGCTACTTCATAAGATATGACCCACCTCATTCAGGATGGGACTTAATCCTATTACTAGATTTCTTTATAGACAGAATGAAAGAGAGAGCAGAGAGAGAGAGCGCGAGCATGCGCCATGGAAGCAAGAAGCCGAAAGCAACAAAACCTAGAAGAGAAGAGACCAGCAGAGGCCACCATGTGCCTTGCCATGTGGCAGAGGTGCCAAGGATCACTGGCAGCTGGGTCTTTGGGAAGAAAGTATTGCCTTGATGGTGCCTGGTTTGGACATTTTCCTTGACTCTAACCTTAAGCAAATAAATTCCCATTGTTTAAACTGAAACATTGCTTTAAGCAGTCTAAGAAACTAAAATAGAGAGGGTGGGAGAAGGATGACAAAGGTAGATATAGGCCAGGACCATAAATACACTTCCCCTGGAGCCCCAGTAGCAGTGGGTGAGGAGAGCTCTGGGGGTCGTTCCTGTGGCCGTGGATGCAGGAGTTGATGGCAAGTGACAGGCCTGATATCCATGGCCATCTAAGAATATGGAATAAGAAATACCCAAGATCTATCTGAAGACCATGATGAGACTTCCCTGAGGGAGTTAAAAGATGACTTGAATGAATGGACAGACAGCTGTTTTCATGGATGGTAAGATTCAGTGCTCTAAAAATGTCAGTTCTTTGCAAAATAAATTTTTAATTTTAAATCAATACCTCAAAATCACAATAAAATTCTGTGAAATTTATCTGGGAATAAACATTAGAAAAAGAAGAATACTGTGTGTGTGTATGTGTGTGCATCTATACTAAACCCCGGCATAAGAATAGATTTTTAAGGTACAATCATTATAACAGTGTGATACTGACTCAAGTGTAGAAGACAGAGGTCAGTGGCATGGAACAGAAAATCAGAAAGAGCCACAAGCATGCATGATTTAGGAAATGATAAAGGTGTCATTTCAAGTCAGTGGGAAATTATGGATTATTCAATAAATTGTAGGAAAAAATAAATTTCAATCTGTACTTTACAGTGTGTTTTAGTTTGCCAAAGGAGTGCCGACACAAAGTACCAGAAATGTGTTGGCTTTTATAAAGGGTATTTATGTTGGGTCAAAGCTCACAGTTCCAAGGCCATGAAAAGTCCAACTCAAGGCACCATAAGAGGTGCTTTCTCACCAAAGTCAGCTACGGCTGATCCTGGCATGTTGCCATGTGGTGAAGCAAGATGGCCGTCAATCTCTGGGGAGATCTTTGCCCTCCCCTCCAGAATCTACTGTCTCTTGCAGCTCGGCTGTGACAACCAGGCACAGGGCTTGTCTCTTTCCAGGCCTCCTATATCAGCTTTGGCTGTTCCACTCTCTTCCCAAGTTCAGCTGCCAGCGATCGGGCATATGGCAGGGCTGGTCACCTCTTGAGCTGCTCCATGGGCCCAGCCTCCTGGGGGCTTTGTGGTTAAGCGATCCTCTCTCTCACATATATGCCAGCTCCCTGTTTTCCTCTGTGAGTCCTTTTATTAATATATCAGACCCAGCAAAGGGGTGGAGACTCAACCTGAGTCAGACCTCACTGATGCAGTCCAATCAAAAGCATTAACAGGATCTTTCAAGTAATCTAATCAAAGTCCCCTCAACTGAATTCAATGCAATCAAAGAGGAATAAATTAGTTTACAAACATAATCTTTCTCTTTCTGGGATTCATAAAATAACCTCAAGCTGCCACACAATGTTTGGCTAAATAAGTTGCAGATGGTTAAATTCTTAAATGTAAAAATTATGAAACCACAAAATCTCAGTTCAGAGTGGTAGTAATGAGACTTCCGCATTCTGGATCCTCACATGCCCTGTACGAAAGTGGAGAGAGCCAGGCCCAGAGGTATTTTGCAAAATTTACTTTTACTCTTAGCCAGGAGTCATCCAAACCCAATTTACCTAAAAGGAAGATACCATTTAAATCCACATTAAAAAAAAAAAAAAAAAATCATGTGTCCTCATGGACAGATAATGTTTTCTTCACAGTGTTGTTACAAAATAAAATGGGAAAAATCTCCTAATGGACCAGATAGTACTATTTTTTTTTTTCATAAACAGGGAAGAAATGGTCTGTTACAGAGTTTAGTCTGCTAATCAGTTAAACTACTATATTTGAATAATTTAAATCTGAAATGATAACACAAATATATCTATATTCAAGTTAACAGCATTATGCTTTAAATGCTTTCTCTATGCTGCCCTAGAACTTTGGACAATTTATGAACTTGCAAAAATTAAAGAAGTAATAAATTCATTTTTAAGCAAATCAAATAATATACTTGATTAACATTTTCTTTATACATTTTCTCCTGCCCAATCCTTCCCAGTGCACTGCAGCACACATTAATTTGTGCCCTCCTCTTAAAGATGTTATAATGTCCTAGTTAGAGCAAAGATGAAAGTAACGCTAAACAATGCTAAAAACACAAATGAGCGTCATAAATAAAATTTTAGCAAAAGAAACGAGGTACAAAAGTATATATATAGCACAACCACTCTTATGTAAGATCCAAAACCAGGAAAACTAAATTATATTAGTCAGCAATTAATTACACTAATAGAGGAAATTAAGGAAATATTTATTACAAAAGTCAGAATTGTAATTTACCTCTAAAGGGAGGAAAGAGGTTTTAAAAAGGAAGAGGTATATGAAGTGGGAGTGGGTGATAGGCAAAGTGTTATTCTTTTTTTTTTTTTTTTCCTAGTATATGAGTTTTCACTTTCTAGTTATTTACGAAACTGAACATTTAGTTTACTGCACTTTTTTGTGGATATGATTTTTTTTTCAAAAGGAAACATATTTTCTACTTAAAAAAAGGAATGTTGTGTTTAAGCACAAAGAAGGTAGGATGATAACTAATTGTTATGTATTTTGCTTTCCTGGACATTTTTCTAAGAAAGATCCATTTCAATGTAAATACAAGGAACTTTGGAAAATTCTTGGGTTATGATTTAGTCCTTCAGTTGTTCAAATGAAAAGTGGGAAATAGGTCATTTCACCTTCTATTACCAGTACTTGCTAATCTTAACGGTCCTTTAACATTTCTCAAAGCCAGAAATGGCCTTTTGCCATTTACCTGCCTCGAGCTGGTAATTCACTCCTGGCTCCTTCATTTCATTAACTGTCTATGAGGAACTGCATTATTCATTCCCTCTTTCTCTGTAAGAAAATAATATATTCCTGCCATCCTTGACTTTTGACTTGAATATGTGACTTGTCTGGGCCAATGGAATGTGTGGATGTGACATATGCCTCATCTGACCAGGTTTAAATGTTTAAATGGGGATTCAAGGTTTGGCTCAATCTTTTGCATTTCTGTCCTCTACCATACAAATAGGATATCCCTGAGAATGGCCGCCCCTTCCACCTGGGTCTGAGAATGCGAAAAACTGTTGAGCAGATCTACAGTCTACCCACAGCTTGGACCAAAACCACAGACACATGAAGCCTACTTGCTATGGGAGTCAGAAATAGTTGTTCTTGAATATCACTGAGATTTTTGGGGATTGTTTGCTATGCAGCAAAACCCAGCAGAAATTTACTAATATACTACCTGACAATGCCAGATTACTTACAGTTTAACAGTTTAATCCAGTGAATATTTTTTTAAATACAGCGAAACAGACATATTTTGCTGTTGCAAACCTCAAATCTCATTTCCAATCATTTCAAATTAATATTTGGCCAAATTTATATAACAGACACGAATGTGTATATGGAATGATTTGGATTTTCAATGCCTGCTCTGTGGAAGTACTAATGAATATTGAAGTTTTCAAAAGGCCAAAAGTTTAGAGAAAGGAAGAAAGTATATAACTACCACTAACCATTTGAGTTCTTCATAACAAGAGAAAAATTGTGAAAATACCTTGTTGCACACAAGCATTCGCATCAATTAAGTTCAGACCAGCACCGTTCAATAGAGCTCTCAGTGATGTCAGAAATGTTCCAGATCTGTGCTGCCCAGTGTGGTAGCCACTAGCCACACGTGGCTCTTTAGCACTTGAAATGTGGCTAGAGTGACTAGAGAAATGAATATTTAGTTGAATTTAATTTAAATGTAAATAACCACATGTGGTTAGTGGCTACTGTATTGGACAGCACAGGTTTAGACAGTTTTACCTCTTTAGAATATTACAATTTTGTATTAGTCAGTCAAAGAGGTGCTGATGTTTTTTTTTTTCTTTTAAAGATTTATTTATTTACTTTTATCTATTTTTACCTCCCCCCCGCCCCCGTTTTTGCTGTTTCTGTGTCCATTCACTAGGAGAGTCTGTGCCCGTTTCCGGCCCTGTCTTCTCATCCTTCTCCTTCTGTCTTTACTGGGATTCAATCCTGGGAATCTCCAATGTGGGAGAGAGGAATTCTACAGTTTGCGCCACCTTAGTTCCTGGTTTTTTGGTGCGTCTCGTCTTGGCTCTCCCTTGTGCACTCTTCTGTTATGTCATCATCATGCTGCGTGTCTCGGCGGCTCACCTGCTCGCAGGGCCTGGCGGCCCGCATACCTTCTATATTTTTCTTTATTTTTACTGGAAGGTCCCGGGGATGGAATCCAGGTCCCTCCACATGGGAGACGGGTGCCCAACCATTTGAGCCACATCCGCCCACCTGTTGGTTTTGTAAAGGGTATTTATTTGGGGTAAAAGCTTACTGTTTCAAGGCCCCAAAGAGTCCAACTCAAGGTACTTTCTCATCCAAGTCAGTTGGGTCTATAATCCAATATAAGTAAGTCTTAATCCAACTTTTTTAGTTTGCTTTCTCACCAAATCAGCTGCCATGTGGTGAAGCAAGATGGTCACCGATCTCTGCCAAGGTCTCTGCCTTCCCCGCCAGAATCTACCGGAGCTCAGCTGAGGGCAACCAGGCACAGGGCTTATCTATCTCCGGGCCTCCTCTCTCGCTCTCGGCTGCTCCACTATCTTCCCGAGTTCAGCTGTGAGCTATCAGGTGTATGGCCCATCTCTCCCTGGGCCTCAGCTCTTTGAGCCTCTCGGGGGCTTCTCTCCTTGCAGCTGTGGGCAAAACTGTTGTCCTTTCTCTCAGATGGCAGGATCAAATACAGCAGAGCTCCCTTTTCCTGTATGTCTTCATTTATGTCAGACCCAGCAAGAGGCAGAGATCCAACCTGAGTCACACCTCACTGACACAGCCCAATTGAAAGGCTCTCACACCCACAGGAATGCATTAGTTCAGAAACATAACCTTTCTATTTTGGGGGATTCATTAAATAATTTCAAACCACCAGACCAATGCTACTGGAGTCCTTATAAGCACAGGAAATTTGGACACAGAAGTAGAAGGCACAAGAGGAGACCAAAGGAGACAGGTGGCCACGTGGCGGAGGCGGAGAAGGACTTCCAGCAAACCAGCACTAGAGCGCTACAGGCTTCAGAGAAAGCAGGCCTGCCTACGGCTTGATGTGGGACTCCTGGGCCCCTGAGCTGAGAGACTAAAAAGTCTGTTGTCTAAGCCAACCAGTCTGTGGTACAAACCTTGCTTTTCTTCAAATACTATTTATTTTTTTCTGAATGTATAGCCAATGTTCATGTACCTCCTGGTGCTATCACCTCTCTTCAAAATGTTCTTCGCCCTCTACCCTCCTCACAAGTATGTGCTGGCCTCCAGGACTCATCTAAAGCCACATCTCCTCATGAAGACAACACTGGTGCAGTTCAAATTACTCCTTTCCTTCTTTGAAAGTTTCCTACATCTACACTGCATCATGCTTTTGCTACTGCCTTACTATATTACTTAACTGCCTTATTTCTTCAATTAAAAGCTCCTGAAGGAAAAATCACCTAGAGTTATCTTTTTTTTTTTTGCAGCTATCATGCACATACATTTTTCTCTGTTCAATGGGAAGAATATATCATATATATATATGGCTAGGAATGTTGTTTTCTTGTTTTCTTTACACCAGGAGTTGAAAACTATGGCCCATGGACCCAAGCTGGCTTGCTACCTGTTTTTGTGAATAAAAATAAAACTTTAAATGCCCATTCACCTGCCTGTTGTCTATGACTGCTTTCACACTACAAGGACAGAGCTGAGAGGCTGCAATAGCCACTGCAGAGCCTGTAAAGCATAAAATATATATTTTACAGAAAACATTTTATGACCCCTGCTTTAGACAAAGAGTAGACATAATATATGAATAGAAACACTTCTGCTGTTTTCATTTTTATTTTAACTAACTTCTTCCTAGTAATTTTCTTGACACTACCTCTTTCTTTTCATTTTCTTTTTTTTTTCTAGGAGGTACTGGGGCTCAAACCCAGGACCCTGTACATGGAAAGCAGACACTCAACCACTTGAGGTACATCTGCTCCCTATTTATTTTCTTAATTAACCATCTACCTATGGTTTGGGGATCAAAATTAGAGCACACATATAATTTACTGTGATTCACAGCACAATTGCAAATACTCTTAAAAAGAGCTGGCCAAGTTATTGTGAATCAAAAAGTGTCTTCCCTGGAAGATAGGTTTACAGGAAATAGGACAGGAGAAGAAGGTTGTGAGCCAACGCCCATATGCATGAAAACTATGATAAGTTGGAAGTGAGTTGTTGTGCAGTGAAGGGGTGTAGGGATACTATTGGGTTGGGCGGTGCAAGCTTGACAGGGGGTAGGATGGGGAGGATGTGTTGGACGGTCCCTTGAATTGGGGCGAGGGTTGGGGGAGGGAGCAGGTGAACACTGGGGATTGGTGGGTACATGGGTGAAACTGCAATGTTGAGAAAACTCTTTTGGCAATATGACAAAGAAGGGTTACTGGTTTAGGGTGTTGGATGGGGGGCATTTGGGACAGGGCGCACCTAGGGCAGTCTTCCAGAGAATGTGCAAGTGATCATTTTGTCATAGTGTGTTATATCAGTGGAGGGAGACCCACATAATGTGAGGGAAGGAGTTGGACTCCCATGCTGGGGAGGCCCAATATGTTCTCAAACAGAGGGGAGGGTGTCTCCTGAGAACATGGGAAGTTCCTAATAGGGGAGGACAGACTAGTGTGTCAAGCCCTCAGCATTGTAGCAAATATCTATGAATCTTGTCCTTCAAGGGGTGAAGCCTGGTGGTTGCTGTGGGCCCCGAGGGGAGGGGGAGGGAGGGATAGAATAGATGGAAGAGGGAGTATTTAGGGGGAAATCGAAGTGTTCTGTATGATCTTGCAATGATGGATACAGGCCATTTTAAATTTCATCAAAAATTTATAAAAGTGTACCGTCTAAAATGTAAACCATAATGTAAACCATTGACCATGGTTAGTAGCTATGTTTCAATACTTGTACATCAGTTGTAACAAATGTACCATCCACATGTAAAAGGTTATTAATAGGGAAGGGGGAAAAGGGAGAGGATGTTGGGTATACAGGAGTCCCCTATATTCTGTATGTGACTTTACTGTGACCTAAAACTTCTTTGAAGACAAAATTTAAAAAAAGTAAGACACTGAGGAAGAAATGGAAGAAAATGCCACTGTACATATAGGACAACAGATATTACAGTGATGAAAGGCAAAATGTCAAAAAAAAATTTTTTTTAAATATTTTTCATTTTTAATAATCTAATTTTTTTACTTTTAGTTTCACTTTTCCTAAATTATTTTGTATTTTATTTCTTATCTTTAAAGCTATCATTTTTATTTCACTTTCCTATTAATTGAATTTGGCAATATTCTTGGCTTCATTTTTGAAGAACTTTTGGATCACAGAAAGGTTACAACTATGGCAGGGGAGGATCAATGGTGTGGGGTATCAGTGATGGGGGATACATGGGAGGACATTCACCTGGGCATACATGTAAGGTATATAAATACATTCAAATATTCATGGGGCATTGCCACAGTGGGTGGAGATTCACACAACAACTGCAAAATTATTGAATCCCCATCCTGGGGAGCTCTGCCACATTCTCTAATGGAATAGCAACAATCCTCCAAGTACAGGGGCAATGACTCGTGAAGAAGGATGGTCCATTGATGGGCCCTTGATATTGATGACTATGTTTATGAGCCTTTTGCTTTTGAATTTGCAACTTAGCCTAGTGTTGTAGGGAGCCTAAGAGTTACCTCCTGAGAGCCTCCTTGTTGCTCAAATGTGGCCTCTCTGTAAGCTAAACTCAGCATATAAATGCATTACCATTCCCCCAGCGAGGGACATGACTCCCAGGTATGAGCCTCCCTGGCACTGAGGGATTACTACCAAGCACCGGCTGGTGATACAACTGGAAAAAGACCTTGAATAAAAGGGGGAAAAGGTAAAGACAAATGAGTTTATATGGCTGTATTAGTCAGCCAAAGGGGTGCTAATGTAAAATACCAAAAATGGGTTGGTCTTTACAAAGGGTATTTATTTGGGGTAGAAGTCCACAGATACCAGGCCATAAAGCGTTAAGTTTCTTCTCTCACCAAAGTCCATTGCCACGTGTTGGAGCAAGACAGCTGCCGGCGTTTGCCAGGGTTCAGGCTTCTTGGGTTCCTCTCTTCCCGGGGCTGCGTTTCTCTCTGGGCTTAGCTCTTCTGGTTCCTCCACAAGGTCAGTGGCAGACTATCAGCCGAACAGCTCACTTCTCCTCTCCTGGGGCCTTCTCCAACATCAGAACTGCTTCTCGAAAACCGCTCCAACTCTGTTCTTGCCATGCCTTTTATACTTGATTCCCCACCCACCAAGGGGTGGGGCTCAACGCTCTACTGATGTGGCCTAGTCAACGCCCTAATCGTAACTTAATCATGCCCAGATTAACAGATCAGTTTACAAGCATGATTCAATTATATTTTTGGAATTCATAATTACATCAAACTGTCCAACTGCAACAATGGCTAAGAGACTTCAAAGTGAGTCGGGAGGTCATCAGAGAGGTAACGCTTATGCATGTCTCAGAAGGATCTCATAGATGGTCAAAGTAGATAATACACCAAACAGTGGGGCTCCTGAGGGCTCTGGAGACACCCAGGTCTTGCGGTCATGGCAGATAGCTCCGGAGTTTGGTGCCTTGTCAGTGGGACCTACTTTGGAGATTGTGCTCCTGAGTGTGACAGAGTTGGACTCAGATGTGACTTCTCTACACATGCTTCTTCTGTCCCTTTCATTTGGATCTATAGCTGTTGCTGGAGTTGGTAGGTTTATGTCCAAGAGACTTGAATCTCTGGGCTGTCCATGTGCCAGCTGGGCCCTGAGCCTCAGCAGAGTTGCAACACCTACTCTCCAGTTCATTGGACTCACCCAGGACAACTAACAAGAAGGTGAGGACTGACAACCATCACACCAAGGAACTGAGAGAGTCTACAACTGCAAGCAAGAGAGTCCCATCCATCAGTCATATGGGATCAAAGTCCCCTTTCAATTAGATGTGGAGTGGGCATCACCATCCCGGAGTCCTCAGGACTGGGGAATAAAATATGGACTAGAGTAGACTTACTGGTATTCTACTATAGACTTATTGTGATTCTAGCAATGGAAGAATTATATCATTGATGTGGAGACAGTGGCCACTGGAGGTGCTGAAGTCAGGGAGAGGGAAAAAGACATGTAATAGGGGGGCACTTTCAGGACTTGGAATTGTCCTGAATGACATTGCAATGACAGACACAGGCCATTATATATCTTGCCATAACCTACAGAATTGTGCAGGAGAGGGTGTAAACTACAATGTAAACCATAATCCATGCTTAGTGGCAATGCTCCAAAATGTGTTCATCAATTGCAATGAATGTAACACACTAATGAAAGAAGTTGTTAATGTGGGGAAAAGTGGGAGGTCTGGGGAGTGGGGCATATGGGAATCCCTTATATTTTTTTATGTAACATTTTGAGTAATCTAAATATTTTTTAAAAAAATAAAAAATAAATATTTTTTAAAAAGTCTTTCCTGTTTGCAAAATTCCTCTTGAACCTTAGTGTTTCACGGTAGTCATCATCTTTGAATTGGTTTCACAGTTGTACAATAACATTAAGTTTCAGTCATTGGCAGGAGCCTGATCAAGTTCACTTGTTGTTGCCTAGATTTTCCATGCCAATGGAGGCAAGAAGAGGCAGGGTAATAAAATCAGATAATCCCCAAGCATTGGGAAGGCAGGCAGAGACAGCATTGAGCTCTGATGGGTGCCAGGGCAGTCATTTTATCGAAGCAATGACAGGATAAGAGAGCCTTCTCATGTGTCATAAACAATAAAGCAAAGCAATCAGTTGATAAATTACTTTTCATCACACATTTCCAGCCGAATGACGGAATGACTCTAAGCTTTTACTTGAGCCTTTTTGCTCCAGCCTAGTTCCCAAGCTTCTGGGAACCCAGTGCCAGGACTGAATTTTCTGTCTTCCACCCTCATTTCTGAATCCATCTCCTGTTAACCTGTCTAGCAGCCAGTCCTCCTAAGATGGCATGACCATAAGAACCTTTAGGAGTGCCGACTCTAACTGCCCGGTGCATGGGACCCTACTGCCTGCTGACAGGTCTCCCTGATGATGACAGCTCGCTCAGCTCCCTCCAGTCTCTAAACAGCATTTGTTTCTGCACTTCCTGTCATCATATCACCATGACGTGCTGCAATGGGCCTCCCAGCTTCTGTCTTTGGCTACACCATGGTACAGTTATCCTGCCTACTGTACCAGCCACACTTGGCACCTTTCTCTGTATTTGTCCAGTGTGTAGCATGGCTTTCTGTCCTGGTCATCCCTGGTCTGTTCTGTTCCACTGCACTTAGCTAAGCTATGTCCAGCTGAGACCTGACTGGACAAAAT
>JAQZBX010061783.1:0-17032 GCA_029593785.1 Cabassous unicinctus
TCTTGCTAAAGATTTCTCACTTTTATTTATCTTTCAAATTACCAATATTTGGTTTTCTTGCTATTCCCTATTTCGGACTGTTATTTATCAATATGTCACTGATTTCTTTCCTTATTTTTATTATATCATTATCTCTATATTATTTGCATTTAATTTGCTTTTTTGTCTAAGATACTGGTGCCTAGACACTTAGACCCTATTATACAACTTAATTTATTAAACTTTAAACTTTAAAATTTAAAAATTAAAATACAATTTAAAGCTTAAAAAATTAAAATAAATCCTTAGGTATAATGCAATCCTCTAAAAAATGCCAAGCAGGTATTTTTTAAAAAGATATTTAAGAACCATTTCTATTATTATATTGAAATTTAAATAATATGGATCAGCTCCCCAACTTCTGTCTTTCTCCAAGTTTAAACTCTCTGGTCTCATTGAGTTCCTGTCCAGGAACTCAATAATTGGGTCAATTATTCTCAGCAGGAAGATCCCTTATGAGGGACCTGAGCCCTTACCATTTTATTTTATTCACATAATTCCTCTGCGGTATCTGCAGCATTTTGCTGTTGGTTTACTGATGAGATCCTCAAATTCTAAGGGCACTCTGCCATCTGGCACTCCAGCATCTTTTATGTTTAAGAATTATGGGACACAGAATTGCACCAACTTTAATAAATGGCAGACCATCATTAGGGATAACTTAAACTTGCAATGGCCCATTAGGGAAGTTTTCAGCTCAATAAGATTAGTCATCTTAGATGTGCACATGAAAAGCAGCCTCTAAAACGAAGCAGAATAAATGATATGCCTATTTGAATTGGTGGATGTAGTGTAAAAAAAAAAAACTGCAGGATTCTAAAAATAGTTTTCTCATAGGACTCTGTAACCCTTGGCCAATGTGATGTAATTATGAATTCCAAAAATATAAGTAGATCATGCTTGTACATTGATCTGTTAATCTGGGCATGATTAGGGCATTGAGTCCCACCCCTTGGTGGGTGGGGAATCAAATATAAAAGGCATGGCAAGATCAGTTTTGAGAAGCAGTCCTTGAGAAGCAGCTTTGATGTTGGAAAGAAGGCCTCAGGAGAAGTGAAGCAAACTGTTCGCCTGATCGCCTACAGCTGACCTTGTGGAGGGAACAGGAGCCAAGTCCGGAGAGAAACACAGCCCCAGGAAGAGAAGAACCCAAGAAGCCTGAACCCTGGGCAAATGTCGGCAGCTGTCTTGCTCCAACACGTGTCAATGGACTTTGGTGAGGGAAGAAACTCATGCTTTATGGCCTGGTAACTGTGGACTTCTACCCCAAATAAATACCCTTTATAAAGACCAACCCATTTTTGGTATATCACATTAGCACCTCTTTGGCTGACTAATATATAATTTGGTACCAAGGAGTGGGGAAGTGCTTTGTAATTACCAAAATGTTGGAACGGTTTTATAAATGGGTAAGGGGTATTTTTTGGAGGAATTGTGAAATTCTTGATGGAAAAGGCCTAGATCAGTTTGAAGAGACCATCGATAGTAATATGGATGCTAAAGAGACTTTCTATGATGCCTTAGAAGTAAATGATGAAGCTCTTATTGGACACTGGAGGAAAGGAGATTCATGTTTTAAAGTTGCGGAGAACTTAGCAAAATTAACTCCTGGTGTTATATGGAAGACAGATTTTGAAAATGGTGAACCGGAGCATTTAGCTGAAGAACTTTGCAAGCTAAACTCGGAGAATGTGGCTTTGCTTCTCCTTGCAGCTTATAGCAAAATACTATATTATCGAAACACACTAAGGACTGAACTTCTGTGCACAAAGAACACAGAAACTGATTCCAGAACTTCCAAGTTTCTGGGAATCAAATTCCCAGATGAAATGCCCTATTTGAAGACTTTACTAAACTTGGAACCCGTAACTCAGAATTGAACATGCAATTATCTCAGAAAGACTTGTGGAAAGTCTTACTGTCTGATGGCTTGGACCCCTGCTTCCTGCATGCTAAACCAGCAAAGTTTTTGAGAGAGCTGTGTGAACAAAACCACTGTCAACTTAGACAAAAGAGAACATGGAAAGGAGAGATTGAAGGAGAAGCACATTTAAGAAGAAAACTTTGGAAGCAGAGATCTTGACTTAAGACATCTCCTTTGGTCAAGAAAGGAGACCCACCCATGTGTACAGAAAGGGTGAGTTTGCCCCTGCAGTTGAAGAGGGTGGATGTTCCTACCCGATGTTCTGAGGAAGTCTGATGCCCCATGGTGCAGAGAGGGTGAGTTTTCCCCAGCAGTTGAAGAGGGTGGAAATCCCCACCCGATGTTCTGGGAGAGTTTTGCCACCCAGGGTGCAGAGAGGGTGGAGCACATTCCTCAAAGATTAGGGCAGTTAAGGTCAACACCCCATAGGTCTGAGAGGGGATACCTGTCCCCCATGGATTAGAAAATGCCAGGTCATCAACCCATTGCTCTGAGAGGGTTGAACCTGTATGCCAAAGTTTAGGGGGAATGTTGTCTTCATCTCACTGTACTAGGGGGGCTAAGACTCTAACCCAAGGATTGGGTAAGGTGTGGCAATCACCCCATCACTCTTGGAGGGTGAGGTCTGGAGCTTCGTCGACACCCAGATGCGTGATTAGGGTGGAACTAAGGAATGGCCATTGTGCAAGCCTGTGGAAAGGGTGGGTTCCCATGTGGCCCCAAGGAGAAGAAACCGTCTTCTTAAGAATGACTCTCAGATCTTAAAATAGAATGGGGGATGCCCTGCAGGTTTACTGAACTCTAGAGGATCCATGACTCCTGTTTAACATCCCAATTTCTTCTTATGATATTGAAAATGTTTATCCTTTGTCTTTCCATTTGTGTATTGGAAGCAGTAAATGGTTTTCTAAGTTTCAGAGGTCTATAGCAGGCGGGACTTTGCCACAAGATGAACTGTATTTCTTTAAAATGATTATGATATGATTTTGTAGTTGAATTTTTACTGATTTAATGATTTTTGAATATTGTAATGTATTTTTGGAATTCAGAGGGTCGAGTGTAACCCTTGGCCAATTTGATGTAATTATGAATTCCAAAAATATAAGTAGATCATGTTTGTAAACTGATCTGTTTATCTGGGCATGATTAGGTTATGATTAGGGCGTTGAGCCCCACCCCTTGGTGGGTGGGGAATCAAATATAAAAGGCATGGCAAGAACAGTTTTGAGAAGCAGTCTTTGAGAAACAGCTTTGATGTTGGAAAGATGGCCCCAGGAGAAGAGAAACGAACTGTTTGTCTGATTGCCTACAACTGACCTTGTGGAGGGAACAGGAGCCAAGCCCGGAGACAAACTCAGCCCTGGGAAGAGAAGAACCCAAGAAGCCTGAACCCTGGGCAAATATCGGCAGCTGTCTTGCTCCAACAGGTGACAATGGACTTTGGTGAAGGAAGAAACTTATGCTTTATGGCCTGGTAAGTGTGGAGTTCTACCCCAAATAAATACCCTTTATAAAGACCAACCCATTTTTGGTATATCACATTAGCATCCTTTTGGCTGACTAATACAAACTCCTAAAAAAAGTAAATGAGAAATAAAAAATTCAAACACATAAATCCAGTGAGCATTTGGCTCACACCTCTCCTATCACAACTTCTCTTTCTCTTTATCCACCTTTGCCTGAATATTCCCACTCAGCGAACACACCAGCAGAATGGCCGTATATTTTGGATGAATTTTAAAGTTGCCTTATACAGTTAGACCTTCTGAGGTTACAAGAGAGACATCACAAATAACTTTCAAAGATAACTTTAAAGTTATTTCCAGTCAAAGGCTAAATTATGAGTTATAACCAAGGAATTTCCCAAGCCATGTCCAGATCCTCAAAAATTCTAAGAGTAATTTAAAATACTTAGAGGAGCCCACTACCCCAGGTTTCCAGGCCATTATCAATTGATCCACATTAGTCAGTCTGGGGGAAGTTTAGAAATAAATGCATCAGGCAGATGGGCTTTAACTTGGGGAAATATTCAAAACCCCAAAATCTCCATGGTACAATCTTCCAATGGGCATGGAAAGGCCCCAAAATAAAACTGATTACAAGAACCCAGACCTACACCCACAACATTTTCAAAGCTATTAAAATATTAAGTAAAGAAATAAAATGCCAAACAATGGCGTAGATATAGGTGCCTCATCTGCAATCTACCTGGCCATTGGACAATTGGAATAGGGATTGCTCTCAGCAAAGTGAAATAAAACCTTTCTATGATGACATAATAGAAACCTTGCTCAACATTGCTGGAATTCTGGGGATGTCGGTGGCTTTTCCCCCAAAATACGTTTAAGTGCCCAAGAGAAACACACATAAATAATTGGGGAAATTTGTAAGTTTATCCTGTATCTGTTCCCCCTTTGTATATGGAAAGCAGATAACTTGTTTTGTAAGTTTCACAAGTCCAAAAATCAGAGGGGACTTTTGAACCAAGACAAACTGCATGCTTATAATTGATTTTGATGTGATTTTGTACTTAGCATTGCTACTGTAATGATTTAAGGTTTTTGGAATATTGTGATGTAATGAATGCTTTTTGGATATGGAAAAACATGGTTTTTTTGTTTTTGTTGTTCAAAGGGTGGAGTGTGGCAATTTGTGATTCCTTTATGAATCCCAAAAAGAAAAAGATTGTTTTAAAATATCCATTACTGTGTGTGTGAGACCATTTTACTAGATTAGGTCAGTGGAGCGTGGTTCAAGTTGAGTCCCTGCTTTCTTGCTGGGTCTGATATAAAGGGAGACACAGAGACTCAGAAAGACAGAGGAAAGAGGGAGCCAGCATATTTGATTCTGTAATCTGACAGAGAGGATTGCTTAAGCATGAATCCCACAAAAGGCTGGGCCCATTTGCAGCTCAAGAGAACAGCCCTGTTATATGCCTGATAGATTAGACGTGAAATTGGGAAGAAAGCAGGACAGCAGAGACTGATATAGAAGGCATGTAAAGAGAAAAACTCTGGGCATATTTACCCTCAGCTGAGCTCTGGGACACAATACAGTCCCAAGGGGAAGGCAAAGACCAGGTAGAATTCACTTGCCATCTTGCTTCAACTTGTAGCAGATGACTTACGTGAGAAAACACCTTTTATGGTGCCTTGAGTTGGATTTTTCATAGTCTTGGAATGTCAATCTTTTACCCCAAATAAATACGCTTCATAAAAGCCAACACATTTCTGGTACTTTGCATCAGCAACCCTTTGGCAAAGTAAAACAGTTACCAAAAGACCAGTATTACAAGTGATACAAAAGAGAGTGCTACAGCCTGGAAGGAAAAAAAAGAAGGCAAGAGACTTGGAGGAGAGTATAGAAATGATTATTAGGAAGGGTAAGTTAAACTGTAAAAAGACAGACAGTATTAAGATGTGACAACGGAAAATGAAAGGATAAAATGGATGAAGTAAGTAATGCTTTTACGGAAATAACATTGACTGTTAATAGCTTGACTTCCACAATCAAAAGGAATAGACTGATAAAATGGATTTAAAAATATGATCCGTCTGTATTCCATCTGCAAGAATCTCACCTCAGACATAAGGACACAACTGGGTTGAAAGTGAATGCCTGATAGATTGGAATTTTGGGAAGGAAGATATTCCACACAAATATTAACCATAAAAGCTTTGGAATAGCAATGATAATTTTGGAAAAATAGATTTTAAATGTAAAACTGTTATAAGGGACAAAGAACGCCATTATATATTAATAAAAAGGACAATTCACCAAGAAGAAATAAATATAAAAAATATTAATGCACAGGGGTCCCATGCTACATGAGACATAAAAATATTAATGGACAGGGGTCCCATGCTACATGAGACACACACTGGCAAATTGAAAGGGCGAAATAGACATTTCTACAACAATAGTTGGAAAATTAAATACACCACTCTCAGCATTGGGAAAGAACATCTGGCTAGAGGAGAAATAAAGAAACAGAGAGCTTGAATAATATGAGAAATGAACGTGCTCTAACAGACATTTTTAGAGCATTACACCCCAAAACAGCAGGCAAACACACATGTATCATTCTTCAGGATAGACCATATGTTTCATCACAAGAGGGTATCAATAAATTTTAAAAGATTGAAATTATACAAAGCATTGTCTTTGATCATAACAGAATGATGCTGGAAATCAATAATGGATGGAAAAAGGGAAAGTTGATAAACATATGGAGGTTAAACAACACAATCATAAGTAATCAGTGGGTCAAAGAAGAAAATGCAAGAGAACTCAGTAAATATCTTGAGACAAAAGAAAATAAGAACACAACCTATCAAATCCTTTGGGACACTGCAAATCAGTTCTGAGAGGGAAATTTATACTACTCAATGCTTATGTTAAAAAAGAAGAAAGGGCTAAAATTGAATGAATAAATGCACACCTGGAGGAATTAGAAAAAGAACAGCAAACTAATTCAAAACCAAGCTAAAGGAAAAAAATAATAAAGATCAGAGCAGATATAAATGAAATTGATAACAAAAAGACATTAGAGAGAATCAACAAAACCAAAAGTTGATTTTTTGAGAAGATAAACAAAATTGAAAAATGCTTTAGCTAGACTGCCGAAGAAAAAAAGATAGACTATGCAAATAAAGTCAGAAATGAGTGAGGGAGTTCATTACTACTGACCCCACATAAATAAGAGAACATAAGAGGATATTATAAATAATCATACACCAAAAAATTAGAGAAAGTAGTGTAGAAGGACAAATTCCTAGAAACACACAAACTGCCTGCACTGACCCTAGAGGGAATAGACCTCAATAAACCAATCACAAATAAAGAGGTCGAAACAGTTATCAAAAACCTCCCATAGGTGAAAAGCCCAGGAACAAATGGCCTCTCAGGTGAATTCTACCAAACATTCAAAGACTATATAATACCAACGTTTCTCAAGCTCTTCCAAAAATTTGAACAGGAATGAATGCTACCAAACTAATTTGTTGACGCAAACATCACCCTAGTACCTAAACAAGGTAAAGATATTATGAAAAAAGGAAAATTACAAAACAATACCCCTAGTGAATATACATGCAAAAATTCTCAGCAAAATAATTGCAAACTGAATCCTGAAGCAAATTAAAAGAATTATACACCATAATCAAATGGGTTTTATTCCAGGTATGCAAGGGTTTTTCAACACAAGAAATTCAATTACTGTATTAAACCACATTCATAAATTGAAGGAAAACAATCACAGGATACTTTCCATTGATATAGATAAGGCATTTGAAAAAATACAGCAAATTTTCTTGATAAAAACTCTCTAAAAGATAGGAATAGAAGGAAGCTTTCTCAGTATGGTAAAGTGCACATATCAGAAACCTACAGCTAGCATTGTACTCAACTGTGAAAGCCTGAAAGCTTTCTTGCTGAGATCAGAAACAAGATAAGGATACCCACTGTCACCACTGTTATTTAATATTGTGCTAGGATTCTAACTAGAGCAATTAGGCTAGATAGAAAAATAAAAGACAGCAAATAGGAATGGAAGAAATAAAACTTTCACTATTTGCTGATGATATGATGCTATATCTAGAAAATCCAGAAAAATCTAAAGCAAAGCAATTCGAACTAATAGACGAGTTCAGCACAATGGTGGGATATATGATTAATACACAAAAATCAGAAGCATTTCTGTAAACTATTGAAAAATCTGAGGAGGAAATCAGAAAAAAAATCCATTTAAAATAGCAAACTCAAAGAATCCAATATTTAGGAAGAATCTTAACCAAGGAAATAAAGGACCTGTACTCAGAAAACTACAAAACACTGCTAAAAGAAACTGAAGAAGACTTAAATAAGTGGAGAGACATTCTATGTTCATGGACTGGAAGATTAAATATAATTAGGATGTCAATTCTACCAAAATTGATTTACAGTTTCAACCCAAACTAATAAAAAAATCCCAACACCTATTTGCAGAAATGGAAAAGACAATTATCAAATTTGTTTGGAAGGACAAGGGACCCCTAATAGCTGAAAGTGTCTTTAAAATGAAAAGTTGGAGAACTCTCACTTGGTGACCTTAAAGCAAATTACTTAGGTATAGTGATAAAAACAGCAAAGTGCATGCAATTCAAAGCTAAAAAGATAAGCATCCCAATTTAAAAATGGGCAAAACACATTTCTCCAAAGAGCAAATACAAATGACCAAAAATGACATGAAAAAATGCTTAACATCACTAGCTACTAGGGAAATGTAGAGCAAAACCACAATGAGATACTATTTCACATTTTATAGTATGGCCAATATTAAAAACATGGAATATTACAGGTGCTAGAAAAGATGTGGAGAAACAGGAACACTCCTTCGTTGTTGGTGGGAAAATAGAATGGTACAGCCACTGTGGAAAACAATTTAGAAGTACTTCAAGAAACCAAATATAGAACTACCATAAAATCCAGCAATCCCATTGCTAGGAATATGTTCAGAAGAACTGAAAGCAAAGATGCAAACTGAAATTTGCACACTAATGTTCATAGAAGCCTCATTCACAATTGCTAAAATATGGAAACAGCCCAAGTGTCTATCAACTGAGGATTGGTTAAATAAAATATGATATACACACACAATGGAATACTATTCAGGTGTAAGAAGAAATGAAATTGGTATGCATTTGACAATATGGATGACCCAAGAGGATATTATGTTGAATGAATAAAACAGAAACAAAAGGACAAATATTGTGTAGTCTAACTAATATGAACTAAATATCATGAGTAAACTCATGGAGTTACACTCTAGAGTATACGTTACTAGAAGATATAAGATGGGTTCAGAATGAAAAATAATGCTTAATGTATGTAACATTATTAATAAGGTTAATTGTAAAAGTGTAGAAATGAATAGCATTGATACTAACACATTATAATAAGTATCACTAATACAGCTGATTTATAAATGTGGCTGTGGCTTAAAGAGGTAGTATGTGGAAGTAAAGGTCAACTGAAAGCAAAGTAGAGAGTAATGTAGGGTATGTATTACATAGTGATTTTGGTGGTGGATGAAGATTGTGTTTAGTATAAATATAAGGATGCTCTTCTTTTACAAAGTGCTAAGAATATTGTGATACATGGGAAAATAAGAACTAATGTAGTTTATAGACAATAGGTAACAGTAATATTGTAATATTTTGCAACAATGGTAAGAAGATATTTTTTCAATACTAAGGGATAATTATAGGAGCATAAAAGGGGTTATGGGATTTTTCCTTTTGGAGTAATGAAAATGTTCTAAAATTGACCGAGGTGTTAACAGCACAACTCTATGATAAAAATGAAAGCTGCTGAGTGGACACTTTGAATGGATTGTGCAAAGCATGAGACTGTATAACACAGGTAAACCAGTGGTGGATGGTGGACTGTGGTTAACAGGACAAATATGAAAGAGTTTTCACCTGAATGATAACAAATATATAATACTAAAACAGGGTGTTAGCAATTGGGTGGGTTGGGGAAAAATACACTAAATGTAAGATGTGGGCTATAGTTAGTAGTAATATTTTGTTGATGCTTTTTCAAAGTTTGTAACAAATGTTTCACAACAATGTAAGGAATTGGTGGTGGGGTGATGTATGGGGGCCTTGCTTGATGATATGCATGTTTTTTTTTTTTGGTAAATTAAAAAAAAATTGTGCATTTATTGTTTATGTATGTTAATGTATGAATGATAGATTGCAATATAATATTATTAAAAAATAAATGTGTTAGCCAAAGCCACAAAATTAGTCAAAGCATCTGAAGAAAAACCAGTGGACAATGCTGTATATTTACAAAGCCCATCATGCTGTCCAACGCTTTTTAAACTCTGAATTTATTCAATATGTCTCCTCCAGCTAATTGTCTTCCTATGAATTCCATTTATACTCACATTCAAATTCAATACTGGATAGATGCAATATCCTTAACCATGACATCCTATTTCTTTGACTGATGTAGGAGCACCTCATAACTGTGAGCTGATTACCTCTTGGTTAGTGACTCCCCATCCTGACTAACAAGAAATACCACTGCAGAATCTTTGCTTATCCTCTTTACTGGCAGGTCTTATATCCATGGAATTAATGGGAAATTGAATGCTGGGAGTCACAACCCAATTCAAACTTATTGAACAAGATAACTTATCCCAATTTACCTGAGCCCAACAAGCAGGACTATACACTTTACTAGAGCTTATATATTGTCATCACAACATTTATACTGACAGCAAACGTACTTTCAGAGTGGTCCATGATTTCAGAGACAGAAGAGTTTCCTTACCTCTACTGGATACCCTATAAAGAAAGGACAATTATTTAGTAGCATACTAACTGCCATCTTACAGTTTCAACCTATTGCTATTATTAAAGTTGAGGCTTGGCCTCCCTGGCACCAAGGGATTACTACCAAGCACCAAGTACCAATGCAATTGGAAAAAGACCTTGACCAAAGGGGATACAAGGTAAAGACAAATGAATTTATATGGCTAAGAGACTTCAAAGTGAGTCAGAATGTCATTCCAGCGGCTACGCTTATGCAACTCTCAGCAGGAACTCATTGACTGCAAAAAATAGATATTACCTTAAATAGCAAGGCTTCTGAGGGCTCTGGAGACATCCAGACACAATAATCAGGGCAGATAGCTCAGGAGTTTGGTGCCTTGCTAGGGGGCTATACTTTGGAATTTTTGTTCCCCAGGGTGACAGAGTTGAACTCAGTTGTGGTTTCCCTACACATGGCTCTTGTGTTCTTCTATTTGAACCTATAATAAGTACTAGAGTTGATAGGTTTACGTCCAAGAGACTTAAATCTTTGGGCTGTCCATGTGAACCGGGGCCTCAAATCTCAACAGAGTTGCAACACCTACTCTCCAGTTAATTAGTCTCACCCAGGACATCTAACAAGGAGGTGATGATGGACAACTACCATAAAAAGGAACCAAGATATCTACAACTGCAAGCAAGAGAGTCCCATCCATTGGCCCTAATGGATCTCAGGCCCCTCTCAATTAGAAGTGGAATGGACATCACCATCCCAGAATCCTCAGGATTGGGGAATGAACTACAGACTAAATTAGACTGACTGGTGTTCTACTATAGACTTACTGTGATTCTAGCAATGGAAGAAATTATATTTTTGATGTGGAGGCAGTGACCACTGGAGGTTCTGAGGGCAGGGAGAGGATAAAACAGATGTAATGCAGGGGCATTTTCAGGACTTGGGAATTTTCCTGAATGACATTACAATGATAGATACAGGCCATTATATATCTTCTGATAACCTATAGAATTTAGTGGGAGAGAGTGTAAATGAAAATGTAAACTTTAATCCAGGCTTAGTGGCAATGCTCCAAAATGTTTTCATCAATTGCAATGAATATAACACATTAATGAAGGATGTTGTTAATGTGGGAAAAAGTGGGAGATGTGGGGAGCAGGGCATATGGGAATCCCCTATATTTATATTTTTTATGTAACATTTAAGTAACCTAAGTATCTTTTTAAAAAAATAGGTGCAATATGGTGGCATTTTCCGGACATTGGAATTGTCCTCAGTGATGTTGCAGTGATGGATACAGGCAATTATATATCTTGTCATAACTTACAAAAATGTATGGGAGAGTGTGTAAATTATAATGTAAACTATAATCCACACTTAATGGCGATGCTCCAATATGTGTTCATTAATTGTACAAACTGCCTTTATATCAATGACACAAATTTTTTCAATGCTAGAGTAATCATAAGTCTATTTTTGTTATTAATTTCATTCTCCCCTTATGTTTGTTCATTCCTCAATGTTGTGTAAAATATAATGTAAACTATAATCCATGGTTAGTAGCAATGCTTCAATATGTGTTCATCAAATGTTAGAAAGTTACAACAATAATGAAAGATGTTGTTAATGTGGGAAATCATGGGAGGAGAGAGGGGGTATATGGGAATCCCCTATGTTTTTAATGTAACATTTACATAATCTAAAGATTCTTTAAAAATAAAATCTTACTATATAAATTTTTTTTAAATTAAGGCTCATAAAAAAAAACAGAATATCAAGAAAATGCTCCAGCAGCTTTGCATGCCAAGACAGCTGCAAGCAAACCACCTTCATTTCATATGTGCTTACTCAATTTCCTCTTAGACTTTCAATCAAACATGCTCAAAGAACCTAAAGGTAAAATAAGAAAAGGCCCCTATGTCTGAAAAACACATTTGGCTGGATGAAGCATGTGTTTGTTTTTCTGTTTGTTTGTTTTTTGCAAGCCCAGGTTAGATTTAATATAATCAATTATAAAAAAATTGATAGCATAGCAACAAACCTTTATACATGTAAATAATTACTCAAATATAATAGCAATTATTTATAATATAATTCTAATTTTTATATTACATTTTTATTGGACACAATCTCTAAGAATGAAAAAAATTATTAGTTTAGTTATTTAATTTCCATTTAGGCCATAATTCTTTCTACATTATCAGATTCCTATTTGGGAATTCTTCATGTCATATTTTTCCAACCTTTCACTTTTAAACTGGTTGTGTCCTTACATCTAAGGTGGTTCCACAACATATAGACAGCTCATATTTTTTTATCCATTCTGTCAGTCTATGTCTCTTGGTTGGGTAGTTCAATCCGTTAACATTCAGTATTATTACTCTAAAGGCATTTCTTGCTTCTTCTATGTTGTCCTTTGGCTCTCTGCTGTCATGTCATACTATTGTCTGTCTTATCCTTTAGTTCACCCTTGCTAATATGCTTAATTTCTAAACTCTTCTCCAAATCTCTCGCCCTTGTTATTTATTTATTTTTTCATTTTAGGTGGCATCACTCCCCTTTAGTATCTCTTGCAAATCTGGTCTTTTGGTAACATATTCTATCAGTTTTTGTTTGTCTGTTAAGACTTTGAACTAACCCTCATTTTTGAAGGATAGCTTTGCTGGATACAGAATTCTTGGCTGGCATTTTTTCCTCTTTCAGTACCCTAAATACATCATACCACTTTCTTCTCTCCTTCGTGGTTTCTGATGAGAGGTTGGCACTTAATGTTATGGAGTTTCCCTTGTATGTGATGCTTTGCTTTGCTCTTGCTGTTTTCAGAATCCACTCTTTATCTCTGATATTTGTCATTTTGAATAGTAGGTATCCAGGGGTTGGTCTATTTGGATTTGCTCTGTCTGGGGTGTGTTGTCCTTCTTGGATATTGATATTTATGTCCTTCATAAAGGTTGGGGGGGGGTTGAGTCATTATTTCCTCAAATAGTTTTTCTGCTCCTTTTCCATTTTCTTCTCCTTCTGTGACACCAATAATGTGAATGTTTGTGCATTTCTCATTGTCATTCAATTCCCTGAGACTCTCTTCCATTTTGTCCATTCTTTTGTCTTTCTGTTCTCCTGTCTTTTCCAGTTCAGATGTTCTGTCTTCAAAATCACCAATTCTGCCTTCAAGCTATTCAAATCTGCTCTTATGTGCCTCTAATGTATTTTAAATCTCATCCATCATGTCTTTTATTCCCATAAGGTCTGCAACTTTTCTTTGCAGGCTTTCAAATTGTTCTTTATGCCCTCTCAGTGTCTTCTTATTATCCTTTGTTCCTTTAGTCATATTTTCTTTCAATTCTTTGAAGTGATTTAGTAGATTTGTGTGATTATCAGTGATTAATTGTATGAAATTCTGTATCTTTTCAGGACATTTGGTTTGTTCTTTTGGCTGGGCCATCTCCTCCTTTTCCTTATATGGTGAGTAATTTTTTTGCTGATGTCTGGACATCTTAATATGTAGGTGAATTTACTTTGATGGCTAATTTTTCTCTCTTGCCTATTTTTTTTTCACAGCTCTCCTTTGATATTTGGTTCAATTTATTATCAGTCTTAAAATTGACCAGCTTAAGTTTTCAAATTTGGACCAGGGTCTTACTAATGTGGTGCAGAGTTTCTCCCAGGGTTTGGATACAGAGAGTTTGAACAGTTTTTGTCCATGCAATTACCAGACCGGCCAGCAGATGGTGTTAGCCAGTGTACCTTTCGAAAGAGGTGTTTCAGTGTTGACTGTCTTGTGTTCCTGTGTTGAATCTCCAGATCAGAGATTCAAAGCAGGCTCTGCTGGCCAAATTCACCAAAGAAAAGCACTCCAGCCTCTCCTCCCTTTTCCCTTGAAGCAGCTAACAGGGAGGAAGATGTGTGATCCCTTCTCAGTTGGCTGGAGTGAGCCAGCTGTTTACCCCAGCTTAATATGTTGGGGGTAGGGGAGGGGAGACCTTCCCTGCCACCATGGGGGCTTGGTAACTCAAGTTTGTCATTTTGGCTTCTTGTTCTCTCTGACCCTCACCCTCATGGGAATTGTACAGCACTCTCCTACTCTGCTGACCCTAAAAACAGGTCCCTTGGACAGATTTTGGTTCTTCTTCTGTTGTTTTCAGATGTGCTTTTTTTTAAATTATTATTTTTTAATATATATTTTATATATGTTTAGATTACATAAATGTTACACAAAAATTACGGGGATTCCCATGTTCCCCACCTCCCACACCTCCCATAACATCCCACATAAACATCTTTCATTAGTGTGGCACATCACCTGCAATGGATATACACATCATGGGGCTTTGCCACTAAGCATGGACCATAGTAATCCCAATGGACTTTTTAGGAAAACAAGTACAGTTTCTTGGTGTTTCCTAAATTTTAAAAGAACCAGTCCTTAAACTTTAATGACTTCTCCCTGCATGGTGCCAACCAACAAGATGGCTCAAATAATAAATAAATATTCATGGGGAATATTCTCATAAGGCTGTAACTACATTATCAATAAGTGACTTGTCCAGGAAAATTCATCCCAGTTGCTAGAGATTATACACCACCACCCTCTGGACACTTTGAGCATTGACAACTAGACTATATTCAACTGCCTCCCAACATGAACTTTAACTATGTCCTAGGCATCGTTTGTTTACATGATAGATGCCTTTCCTTGTTGTGTGGTAGATGCTATATAACAGTTGCTAAAAACTTTTAGAACATGTATTATCCTTTTGGGAATTATTTCTAGTAACCAAGACACTGCTTAAATGGGCTGATCATTAAAGCTCTAAGATATTGCAAACAAGTTGGCATATCAATGTCCCTATCCTCGTCAGTTCTCTGGAATGGTGAGGGAAAAAATGGCATATTAAACTTAAGGTGTCTTTGTGAATCTTTTCTTGTGAAATTGAAACTAAGCCTGGTATTATATATTGCCTAAGAGTAACCTCCTGTGTGACCTCTCTCTAAGCCAAATTCAGCATAAAAACAAACTACATTCACCCCAGTGTGGGGCATGACTCCCAGGGATGAGTTTACTGGAACTGAGGTATTATTACCAAGCACAAACTAGCGATGCATTTGGAAAAAGACCTTGACAAAAAGGGGGAGATATCAAATACTCATGAGTTTTTATGGCTCAGAGATTTCAAAGTGAGTTGGGAGGTCATTTCAGAAGTTATGTTTATGCACATCTCAGAAGAATCTCATTGACTGTCAAAGTAAACATTGTCTCAAATAGTGGGGCTCCTGAGGGCTCTAGAGACATCTAGACCCTATAGAGAGGACAATCTCAGGAATTTGGCACCCTGTCAGTGGGCCTTACTTTACAATATATGCTCCCCAATGTAACAAAATTAGACTCATTTAGAATTTCACTACACATGGCTTTTCTGCCCCTTCTATTTAAACCTATAATTAACCCTATACCCATTAAATATATGTCCCAGGGACTTAAATCTTTTGTCTGTTCATATGCAGCCGAGTTGTATCACCTACTGTCCAGTTCATTGTACTCGCCCAGGATTACTAACAAAAGGATGATAATGGAAAATGCCTACTCCAAAAAACAGAGAATATTTATAGCTGCAAGCAAGACACTTCCATCCGTCTCATGGCATCAAACCCCCTCTCAATTAGAAACAGAATGAACACCACTATCCCCAAATCCTCAAGAATGGAAGAAATAAAATAAATTTATCATTGATATAAAGGCAGTGGCCACCAAAAGTTCTAAGGGGAGGGAGAGGGAAAAATAAGTGAAACATATTTCATTTTTGGGACTTTGGAATTTTTCTGCATGACATTGCAATGGTGCAAAATGTCAAATATAGTGTAAACCATAGACCATGCTTAGCAGCAGTGCTTCAATATGTGTTCATCAATTGTAACTAATGTACCACACTAATGACAGATGCTGTTAATGGGGGTAAAATGTAGTAGGGTGAGGGATTGGGGATATGGAAATCACCTATATTTTTGATGTAACATCTATATAATCTAAAGCTTATTTAAAACTTTTAAAAAAGATAATAAAAAAAACTTAAGCTGTCTAAATAACTGAGGAAACTGGGTTTCCTTGGCCTGAAGTTCTTCTACTGGCACATATGGCCATTCAAAGCACTCTTTTTGAGTAACATGAACTTTCTCTTTATGAAATTGTTACTGGAACACCCCTATGTCAATAATCTTCACAATGATTCTCCACTTCTCCAGCAAGAGATAATTCAATATTGTAAATATCCAATGACTTATGCAAAAGCTTATCTGTAACAATAAAAATGCATTTCCATATCCAAATCTCCTTCAGACTCCTCACACTTTAACTTCCAGTGATTAGGTATCCTGGAAGTGATATCAACGTAATAGGGCCCTTCAGACATGCTGGAAGGGACTTTATCAGGTGTTCTTAACTTCTGACACTGAAGTAAACCTGGAAGCGATTGAACCTTGGGCTCACATCTCACAACTTAAAAACGCTCCCCCTTCCAATAATTGGAGATGTGATCAAACAAGTACCTATAACTAAAATTTACTAACATGAGAAAATAGTTGGCTTCATGAGGTGGAAATCTTCTGCCCAAGATGATGGAATAAGACCCGATTAACCCCAATGTTTCTGTCATATTCCTTATCATATTATTCCTTACAAATATTATTGCATTTCTAGTGTGTCCACACCCCTTTCGACACATTTTCCATCTTGCTTAGAAAATGCTACCACCAAAA
>JAQZBX010061784.1:0-17031 GCA_029593785.1 Cabassous unicinctus
CCCTATCCCAAAAAGCAGAGCATCTACAACTGCAATCTAAACAGTTCCTTCCATGTGCAGCATAAGATGTAAGCCCCCTCACAAGCTGAATCAAGAGTGGACATCACCATCTCAAATGCTCAGGATTGAGGGAAGAATAAACGTAAGGGGAGAATGAAACCATGGACCAAAATAGGCTTATTATATTGTAATAACAGAATAATTTGTAACATTGATATAAAGAGAGTGGTTAACAGACTTTCTGAGGAGAGAGAGAGGGAAAAGCAAGTGGAACATTGGGCATTTTTAGGGCATTGGAATTGTTCTTCATGTTATTACAATGATGGATGCAGTCCATTAAACATTTATCAAAACGTATAAAACTTCACGGTGCAAAGTGGAAACTATAATGAAAGCTACAGACCATGGTTAGTAACAATGGTGAAATAATTTTTCATCAATTATAACAAATATACCACACTAATATAAGTTGTTATTAACAAGGAAAAATGTGAGAAAGAGAAGGAGTTGGATATTAGGGAATCCCCTAAATTTTCGAAGTAACTTTTCTGTAATCTAAAACTTCTTTAAAAATAAACTTAAAAAATTAAAAGCTAAAAAAAATGTACTTTAGCAAGTTACCCATTTTTCTTTGAATAATTTGTCTTCCTCTTTTGATCCATTATTTCTGGAACTACCATTAATAAAAAGTATGTTGCTACATTCATTCATTATTACCAAGCAACAACTAGCAATGGAATTGAAAAAGACCTGGACCAAAAGGAGAAAAGGGTAAAGACAAATGAGTTATTATGGCTAAGAGACTTTCAAGTGAATCAGGAGGTCATTCCAGATGTTACCCTCATGCATATTTCAGCAGACTTTCTTTGACTGCCAAAGTAAATATTGCCTCAAATAGCACTATATGCAGGGCAGACAGCTCAGGAATTTGGTTCCCTGGCAGTGGGCCCTACTTGGGTATTTATGTTTCCCAGTGAGACAGAGTTGGACTCAGTTGTGGTTTCCCTACACATGGTTCTTCTGCCCCTTCTATTCGAGCCTGTAGCTAGTACTAGAGTTGATAGATGTATATCCAAGAGACTTATGTCTTCGGGCTGTGCATGTGCCAGCTGGGCACTGAATCTAAACAGAGATGCTACACCTACTTTCCAGTTCATTGGACTTACCAAGAACAGCTAAGAAGGAGATGATGATTGACAATGCCCATCCCAAGGAACGGAGAGAGTCTGCAACTGCAGGTAAGGTAGTCCCATCCATCTGCTCCATGGGATCTAAGCCCCTCTCAATTAGAGGAAGAATGGGCATCACCACCATCCCAGAATCCTCAGGATTGGGGAATGAATGTTAGACTAGAGTAAACTTACTGGTATTCTACTATAGACTTGTGATTCTAGCAATGTTATAAATTTTATCATTGATTTGGAGTTAGTGGCCACTGGAGGTTTTGAGGGGAGAGAGCGGGAAAAGAGGTGTAATATGGAGGCATTTTTGAGACTTGGGAATTGCCCTGAGTGAAATTATACTGACAGAAACAGGCCATTTTATATATTGTCATAACTTACAAAATTGCATGGAAGAGAGTGTAAACTACAATGTATTAAATAATATATATTCCACACTTAGTGCAATGCTCCAAAATGTGTTCAACAATTGTAACAAACGTACCACAGTAATGAAAGAAGCTGTTAATGTGGAAGGGGTAGGGAGCAGGGTATATGCGAATCCCCCATATATGTAATGTTTATGAAATCTAAGTATATTTTAAAAAATAAAAAAGTTTAATTAAGGATCAAAACTAAAGCAGTGGAAATGTAAATTAAAAGGAGAGTGTAAAATTGAAATAAATTGAAAAGGAGTATCCACAGGAGGTTTCCAATTCAAAGTGTTGGCTGAATTGTTATTTATAAAAAATATAGTTATAACTACATCTGTAATTTCATGTAATCCATATGGAAATTTGCTCATTGCTAATTGTGAGAAAATAGACTTAACATAATTACTTTAAAGAAGTCATGGTACTTTCTTCTTTTAGAAAGTGAAAGTCACATATAAATTATTTATTTATCTTACATGATCTATTTAAAATTCATCAAAATGAAGTATTCTTTCAGGGTTATTCAGTGCAAATGTTTTGGTGTTTTCATTTTGCAATTAACTAACTGTAAAAGAACACTATATAATATATTTTGTGATTTTTGCAGACTTTTAAACAAGAAAGAAATTCAATAAAAGTGTAATGTATCTCTAAAAAATAAATAAATATAACCTGTGACTATATGTTAATTATGTAAAAATTAATTCTTCACATAATTAAATAAATCTCTTTAACACTATCTAAATCTTACTTATGAAATAATGAATCTTTGAGAAAGATATTTTGCTTCACTCCCCTTTAGAAAGAAAATGCATTATTTGAATTACAATAGAATTTGATTTTTTTAAGCTTTTGTTCTATTGGAACAAATCTTTATGATATACTTTCACTTAAAAAATTAAAGAAAGCTAGAGAATATTCTAGAGAGTGAATAACATAGTGAACCAAGAAGTGGATGAGAATTGTGGTAAATAGTGCAAATACAAGAATATCCTTCTATGAACTAGAACAAAAGTACATCACCATTGCAAGGTGGCAAGAATGTGGAGAAGCATGGCAAAATGAAGTTAATATAGCCTGTAGACTATAGTTAACAGCAATGCTGGTAATATTCTTGCATAAATACCAAAGATGAACTGTGTTAATAATAGGGGGTTATGAAAAAACCTACTAAATGTATGACATAGACCATAGTTGTTGGTAATAGTCTGATCATATTATCTCATAATCTGTAGCAGATGATCTAAAACAGCATAGTATGTTGGTGGAGGGGTGTTTTATGTGAATACCACACATGTACATGATTGTTTTGTGACTGTGCAACTTCTCTAATAAAAAATATATTTTTAAAAAGTAAATGGAGATAACCAGCAAGATAGCAGCAGAGTAAAGAGCTTCTAGAATCAGCTTCTGCTATGAGGCAGTTGGTGACCATGCAGAGTTATTTAGAGCACTTGTATGGGGGCTTCAGGAGACCAGAAGTGCATCCTGCAACATCCTTGAATGAATAGAAGGAAGAGACTGCTCATCTGCAGAGAAGATTCATAAGTAGAGCAGTACACGCCACAGAGGCTAGTGCCCATCTTCCACTGGAGGCACAAACCACCTCGGAAGCTGTTCCAAGGCTGGAATTGGAAGTTCCACTTCCCAAAAAACAGGGAAGGAAGATACAGTTGTGCACCAACTTCAGCTACTGATCAGTAAATTTGGTGGGCTAAAGTATAATCCTAAGCACAACTAAAGTTTGAACATGTCCAAATCATAAAGAGGTTGGTAACTGCCATCTTAACTCCCTGCCTGACAAAAGGGAAGTGGAACTGACTGAAAATCACAGAGCTGTAGGGACCAGCTTCTTTCCATCTAAATCAGATTGCTCTAGCCTGAGCCCCAGGCCCACCTCAGGCAGGGAAGAAGCTGGGGAGAGCTGTGCCAGCCTCTCTGGGAAATTACAGGCCATGCAGCAGAGGCTGATGATTATCCTACTTTGGCAGTACAAGCAACCCCAGAAGATATTCTGTGGCAGGGGAATATCTGCCACAGATATTCCATTTCCCAAGTTCCATTTCCCCAAAACAGGGGAGGAAGAGATGGTTGGCCACCGATTTCAGTTACTGGTAAGTAAATTCAGGTGGCTAAAGTAAAACCCTAAGGAAAGCTAAAGTTTGAGCTTGTCCAAGTAACATTGATTGTTAATGGCTGAACACTCCAATGAGAAGACATAGATTGATTGAATGGATAAAAATATAAGAGTCACCTATATGTTGTCTACAAAAGACTCCCCTCAGACAAAAGGACACCATCAGATTAAAAGTGAAAAAGAAGGAAAAAGATTTTTGATACAAATAGTAACCAAAAAAGAGCTTGAGTAACAATATTAACATTAGACAAAATAGATTTTTATTGCAAAATGGTTATAAAGGATGAAGATAGTCATTATATATTTTTAAAAATGGCAATTTAACAACAAGTAATAACTATACTAAATATCTATGCATCTTACCTGACTGGTCCAAGATACGTGAAACAAACACTGGAAAAGCTGAAGGGAGAAATGGATGGCTCTACAATAATACTTGGAGTCTTTAATACATGAGTATCATTATTGGAGGTTGTCAATCTGGATGGAGAAATAAATAAGCAGAGAGCTTGCATTATATAATAAATGTCCTACACCTAAAAGACACTTATGGAGAACTGCACCCCCAAAAAGCAGGACATACATTCTTTTCAAGTGCTCATGTATCCTTCTCCAAGAAAAACCATGTGTTGGTCACAAGACAAGACTCAACAAAATAAAAATGTTGTTTAAATTATATAAAACACTTTCTCTACTCTAAACGGAATGAAGCTGGAAATTAAGAACCGATGGAAAAAAGGAAAATTCATAAATATATCATATTGAAAAATGCATTCTTAAATAATCACTGCATAAAAGAAGAAATTGCAAGAGAATTGAACAAATATCTTGAGATGAATTAAAAAGAGAATATTTCTGTACACCAATAATTAGCAAAATGAGAAAACCAAGAAAAAAATTCCACTTAAAAGAGCAACTGAATGTGGGAACATGGCCAATGGGTTTGGCAGATAAGACTTAGCTCACACTAAAACAGAAAAAAGCCAGAGGCTGCCATGGGGACTTACTTTGGAACACAGCAAACCAGAACACTGCTTACCAACTCCCAGAAGATTGAGTGTCAGAAACACAAAAAAGCCAAACAAGTAATTGGAAATAGACAACACAAAGGAAATAGAATAAGAAGAACAATGTTTCAAAGAGAAAACAACACACACATAAAAACAGCAATAAAATGAAATGCTAGAATAAAAAGAGAAGCTAATCAACTGAAAAAACCCACTAAGGTAAAATATGGCACATCAATAAAAAATTACAAACTATGTTAAAAGACAGGAAGACATGGATCAGTCCAATGAACAAATGAAAAACCAGGAAGAGATGCAGAACATTGAACAACAAATCAAAGCTGTCTAAATAAATATCGTGGGCAAGCTTAATAAAGTGAAAGAAGAGATTACAGATTTTAAGAAGACACTGGGAGAGCATACTGAAGAAACTATAAGCATACATCAAAAGGTAATGGATATGATGGTGATGAATGGTGTTGGAGAAGATGCTGAGAGCCAGAGCATAAAGGGTTAAGCATTTAAAAAGCATGCTTGCTGGCAGAAAACAATTAGTAAATGTCTCCAAGAACACTGCATACTGCAGATATCAGTGGGAGGAGGCAGAGTGGAATGAACTCACCACAGAGATGTTATTGTCTGAATTCCCCAGAAGGATTGTCTGGGAACTCACAAACAGGTAGCACTCTCATACGCCAAACTGAGAAACTAGTGAAGACCAAGGCCTTTAGGGCAAGAAACAATGTTCGTACTTATGTTTCTTGGTAGACTTCCAGAGAACGAAGGGTTCTTGCTGAAGTAAGAACACAACAGATTGTGGGCAAGGTTAGGCTATTCTGAGAATAATATGCACTGTTGTAAGCTGAATAAAAGAAAGGGTCACAGTAACCTCAGGGTTGTTTTGTCTGAGCGAGCTGCAGCCCTCTGCTTCATATGCATCAACTTGCCTGACTCTTCCTTTGCACCTCACACTAACAACAACAAATGGCACAATCCAAGAAATCAAAAAGACACTTGAAGCACATAACAGCAGAATTGAACAGACAGAGGAAAGAATTAGCAATGTGGAAGACAGAACAGCTGAAATCAAACAGATAGTAGAACAGATAGGTAAAAAGATAGAAAAAATCCAGCAGGGACTTAGGGATTTGAATGGCAATACAAAACACCAAAACATATGCATTATAGACATCCCAGAAGAAGAAGAAAAAGAAAAGGGGAGAGAAGGAATGTTGGAGGAAATAATGGCTGAAAACTTCCCAACTCTAAGGAGGGAGATGGATGTACATGTTAAGGAAGTGCAGTGCATCCCAGTGTAAACCGCAACAGGCTGACTTCAAGACATATACTTGACAAATTGTCCAATGCTCAAGACATAGAGAAAACACTGAAAGCAGCAAGAGAAAAGATAACCAACACATACAAGAGAAGTTCAATAAGATTAAGTGCTTATGTCTCATCTGAAACCATGGAGGCAAGAAGGCAGTGATATGACATTGTTAAGGTACTGAAAGAAAATACTTCCAGCCAAGACATCTCTATCGGGAAGAGCTGGCATTCAAAAATAATATAGTTCAAAATATTCAAAGATAAACAGAAATTAAGAGTGTATGTCAATATGAAACTTGTGCTTCAAGAAATACTAAAGGGAATTTTGCAGGTTGAAAGGAAAAAAGAGGAACGAGAGAGTAGGAAAAGAGTATAAGATCAACAAAAAAGAAAAAAAGAGAAACATAAACAACATATGACATACATAAATCCAAAGAAAATATAGCTAATGTAAGTAATTCCTTCAGAGTAAGAACACTGAATGTTACTGTATTAAACTCAGCAGTCAAGAAACGCACACCAGCAGAATGGATTAGGAAATATGGCCCATCTATATGTTGTCTAAAAGAAACCCACCTTAGACCCAGAGATTCAAGGAGGCTGAAAGTGAATGGCGAGAAAGCAATCTTACAAGCAAATAACCAAAACGGGTGGGAGTATCTATACTAATATTAGACAAAATAGACTTTAAATGCAAAATTTTTGAAAGAGACAATGGTGAAAAATATATATTAGTGAAAAGGGTAATCTTTCAAGAAGAAAGAAAAGTCATAAACTTTTATTTACCTAATTGGGGTACCTCAAAATACATGAGGTAAACACTGGTAAAACTAAGTGGAAAAATAGGTGCCTTTACAATTATCCTGGGGGATTTTAAAATACCATTATCTCCACTAGACAGAACATATGACAGAGAAACAATTAAGAAATAAAGACTTTGAATAATACATTAGAGGATCTGGGTCTAATAGGCATATACAGAACACTACACATAAATACATTCTTCTAGATATACATTCTTCTAGAGTGCACATGGATCATATTCCAATATAGACCACCTGATAGGCCACAGAAATATTTTCAATGAATTCAGAAAGATGGAGATTGCACGAAGTAATTTTTCTGACCACAGTGGAATGAAGCTGGAAATCTGAAAGGGCCAGAGAATTAGATTAGGCACAAACATATGGAAATTAAAAAACACACTCCTAGATAAACTGTGGATTAAGGAGGAAATATCAAAATAAATCAGTTACTACCCTGAAATGAAAGAAAATGAAAACACAAAACATCAAAACCTATGGGATGGAGCAAAAGCTGTACTAAGAAAGAAAATCAAAGCCATAGATGTCTATATCAAAAATGAGAAAGCTAAAATCAAAGACCAAACTGAGCACCTGGAGGAATTAGAAAAGGAGCTATAAAGTAATCCCAAATGAAATAGAAAGAAGGAAATAACAAAGACTAGAGCAAAATTAAATGAAATAGAAAATAAGAACGTACAAGAAAACAAAACAAAACAAAACAAAACACTGGTTCCTTGAGAAGATCAATAAAATAGACAAAGTCTTAGTGAGACTAACAAAGGAAAAAAGAGAAAAGATGCAAATACACAAAATAAGAAATCAGGAAGGCAATATTGCCTCTGACCCCAAAGAAATAAAGAGTATCATAAGAGGATACTTGGAAAAATTATATGCCAACAAGACGGATAATTTGGAGGAAATGGACAAATTCCTAGAAACTCACAAGCAGCCTACATTGATGAAAGAAGAAATTAATAATCTCAACAGACCAATCACAAGTAAACAGATAGAATCAGTCATCAAAAACTTACCAAATAAAAGCACAGGACCAGACACTACACAGGTGAATTGTCCCAGATATTTCAGAAAGAAATTACATCAATCGAGCTTAAACTCTTCCAAAAAATAGAAGTAGAAGGAACATTGCCTGTCTCATTCTATGATACCAATATTACCCTAATACCAGAGCCAAACAAAGATGCCATAAGAAAGGAAAATTACAGACCAATCTCTCTAATGAACCTAGATGCTAAAATCCTCAACAAAATACTTGCTAAACATATTCAACACCACATCAAATGAATTACATACCATAACCAAGTGGCTTTCATCCCAGATATCCAAGGATGGCTCAACATAAGAAAATCAATGTAATACTCCATATAAACAGATCAAAAGAAAAAAAAATCTCATTGTCATCTCTATAGATGCAGAAAAATCATGCAACAAAATACAGCACCCTTTCCCAATAAAAACACTGCAAAAGATAGGAATAGAAGGAAACTTTCAACACATGATAAAGGGTATGTATGAAAAACACACAGTTAGCATCATAGACAATGGTGAAATCCTAAAACCTTTCCTTCTAAGATCAGGAACAAAAGAAGGATGCCCACTATCACTGCTCCTATTTAACATTGTCTTAGAGGTACTTGCTCGAGCACTGAGGCAAGAAAAAGAAATAAAAACTTCCAAATTGGAAAGGAAGAAGTAAAAGTTTCACTATTTGCAGATGACATGATCCTATACACAGAAAGCCCTGAGAAATCTACAACAAAGTTTCTGAACTTATAAATGAGCTCAGTAAAGTCACAGGCTATAACACCAATGACCAAAACTCAGTAGCATTTCTGCACACCAATAATGAGTAATCTGAAGAAGAAATAAAGAAATACCTTTTACAATAGTATCTAAAAGAATCAAATACCTAGGAATAAATTTAATTAAAGATGTAAATGACTTATACACAGAAAACTACACAACACAGTTAAATGAATTAAAAGAATACTTAAATAAATGGAGGAATATTCCCCGTTCCTGGATAGGAAGACTAAATGTCATTAATATGTCTCTCTTACTCAAACTGATCTACAGATTTAATGCAATCCCAATAAAAATCAACACAGCACTTTTTAATGAATTGGAAAAACTAACTACAAAATTTACTTGGAAGGGTAAGGGTCCCCAAATAACCAATGACATATTGTAAAAGAAAAATGAAACTGGAGGAATTACACTACCTGACTTTAAAATATACTACAAAGCTGCAGTGGTCAAAATTGCATGCTATTGACACAAGGACAGACAGACCAACCAATGGAAATAAATTAAGAGTTCTGACATAGATCTTCGCATATACAATCATCTGATATTCAAAAAGGTCACCAACCCACTTACCTGGGAGACAATTGCCTTTTCAACAAATAGTGCTTGGAGAAATGGATATCTATATCCAAAAGAATTAGAGAGGAACAATATCTCACACCTTATACAAAAAACAATTGGCAGTGGATCAAAGATCTAAATATAAGAACAAGGCCATAAAAATCTTGGAAGATAATGTAGGGAAGCATCTACAAGACCTTGTAATAATAAATGTTTTCATGAATTTCACACTCAAAGCATGAGCAGTGAAAGAAAAAATAGATAAATGAGATCTCCTCAAAATTAAATCTTTTGAAACTCAAAGGAGGTTATCAAGAAAATAAAAAGGTAGCTGACCCAATGGGAAAAAATATTTGATAACCATATATCTGATAGGAACCTAATATCCAGCATATATAAAGAAACCTACATCTCAATAATAAAAATACAAACAACCCATTAAAAAAATGGGAAAGCAACTTGATAAGACAGTTCTCCAAGGAAGAAATACAAATGGCTAAAAAGCACATGAAAAGATGCTCAACATCACTAGCTATTAGGGAAATGCAAATCAAACCTACAATGAGTACCATCTTTCACCCATTAGACTGGCGGCTATTAAAAAAACAGAGAACTGGAAGTGTTGGAGAGAATGTGGAGGAATGGGAAACCTCATCAACTGCCGGTGGGAATGTAGAATGATCTAGCCATTGTGGGGGACCATTTGGTGGTTTCTCAAAAAACTAACTATAGAACTGCCCTATGACCCAGCAACTCCACTGCTGGTATATACCCAGAATATTTGAATGCAAAGACATGAAAATATATATGCACGTTAATGTTCATAGTGGCTTTATTCACTATTGCCAAAAGTTGGAATCAACCCAGATGCCCACCAACAGATGAATGGATAAACAAAATGTGGTACATACATACAATGGAACATTACACAGCTGTTATAAAGAATACAGTGCTAACACATGAGATAACATGGATGACTCTTGAGGACCTTATGTTGAGTGAATCAAGCCAGGAATTGAAGGACAAATATTACATGACCTCACTGATATGAACTAAGGAAATTGAGCAGACTCAGAGAGCTATTGTCTGGAAGATAGGTTTACAGGAAAATGAAAGGTAGACCAAGCTTGTGAGCCAATGCCCATACAGACCTAACCTATGATAAAGTGAAAGTGTGTAGTTGCACATTGAAGGGAAATGACATGTGGGTAGTGATATTATTGGGTTGGGTGGTGCAGGTTTGACAAGTTGGTAGATTGGGGAGAGAGTGCTGGAAGGTGCAGGGAACTTGGGGACAGTTGGGAAACTGACCAGGTGAACACTGGAGAATGGCAGGTAGGTAGTTGAAAGTTCAACATTGGGAACACTCTTATGGCAATATGACAAGGAAGGGTTACTGGTTTAGGGTGTTGGATGGGGGAGCATTTGGGACAGGGTGCACCTGGAGCAGCCTTCTAGGGAGTGTGTGCGTGATCATTTTGTCGTTATGTGTTGTATCAGTGGATGGAGACCCACATAATGAGCAGGAAGGAGTTGAAATCCCATCCTGGGGAGGACTGATTTTTTTTACTAATATGGATGGGAGTCTTTCAAGAGCATGGACAGTTCCTAATAGGTGAGTACAAACCAGTGTGTCAAGACATTAGTGTTGTTGCAAGTAACTATGAATCTTTTCATGCAATGAGTGAATCCAGGTGGTCACTATGGGCCCTGAGGGGAGGGGGAGGAAGTAATAGATTAGATCAAACAAGGGGTATTTAGTGGGTAATGGATGTGTTCTACATGATCTTGTAAAGATGGATACAGGCCATGTTAAATATCATCAAAATGTATATAAATGTGTGGTCTAAAATATAAACCATAACGTAAACCATTGACCATGGTTAGTAGCTATGATTCACTGTTTGCATGTCAGTTGTAACAAAGGTGCAATCCACATATGAAAAGGTATTAATACAGGAAGGGGGGAAAGGGGGAGGATGTTGTGTATATGGGCATCCCCTGCATTCTGTATGTGACTTTACTGTGACATAAAACTTCTTTGAAAACAAAATGAAAAACAGTAAGACACTGGGGAATAAATGGAAGAAAATGTCATTGTACATACAGGGCACCAGATATTACAGTGATGAAAGGCAAAATGTTAAAAAAAAATAATATTTTTCATTATTTTTAATATCCAAATCTTTAAATTTTATTTTTAAATTTTTTATGTATTTTATTTCTTATATTTAAACCTATCATTACTATTTCATTTTCCTATTAATTTTATTTGGCTATTTTAATGGCTTCATTTTTGAGGAAGCTTAGTATCACAGAAGGGTTACAACTAGAAAAGGGAAGGATCTTTGGTGTGGGGTTTCAGGGATGGGGGATACATAGGAGGAAGTTCACCTGGGCTTAAATATAAGATATATAAACATGTTCAAATGTGATCAGCACATTGTAACAGTTGGTGGAGACATGCACAATAACCTAGAGAATATAGAATTCTCATCCTGGAGAGCTCTGCCGCATTCTCTAATGGAGCATCAACTGTCCTCCAAGTGCAGGAGCAATGAATGGCAAAGGAGATGGTCCATTGATGGGCCCTTGATATTGATGACAATGCTTGTGAGCCATTGCTCTTGAAATTGAAACTTAGCCTAGTGTTGTGGGGTGCCTTAAAGTTGCCTCCTGAGGGCCTCCTTGTTGCTCAAATGTGATCTCTTTCTAAGCCAAACTCAGCATATAAATGCATTACCTTACCCCCAGAGTGGGACATGACGCCCAGGTATGAGCCTCCCTGGCACCAAGGGATTACTACCAAGCACCAACTAGCAATGTAACTGCAAAAACACCTCAAATCAAAGGGTGAAAAGGTAAAGACAAATGAGTTTTTATAGCTAAAAGACATCAAAATTTGTCCAGAGGTCATCCCAGAGGTAATGCTTAAGCACATCTCAACAGGATCTCATAGACTGCCAAAGTAGATAGTACCCCCAAATAGTGGGGCTCCTGAGGACTCTGGAGATACCCAGGTCCTATGGTCAGGGTAGATAGTTCTGGATATTGGTGCCTTGCAAGTGGGTAATATTTGGGGTTTGATTTTCTGAGAGTGAAAGAGTTGGACTCATTTATGTCTTCCCTACACATGGCTCATCTGTCCCTTCTATTTAAAACTTGTACTTGGTGCTGGAGTTGTTGGTGTATGTCCAAGAGAATGGATTCTTTGGACTGTCCATATGCCAGCTCAGCCCAGAGTCTTAGCAGAGTTGCAACATCTACTCTACAGTTCTTTGGACTCACCCAGGACAACTAACAAGGAGGTGAGGATTGACAACCACCATACCAAAGAAATGAGAGAGCCTACAATTACAAGAAATAGAGTCCCATCCATTGGCTGTATGATATTGAAGACCGCTCTCATTTAGAATTGAAGTGGACATTATGATCCCAGAATCCTCAGGATTGAGGAATGAAATATGGACTAGAGAAGACTTACTGATATTCTACTATAGACATATTGTGATTCTAGCAATTGAAGAAAAAAACAATACTGATGTACAGGCAATGGCCATTGGAGTCCCTGAGAGCAGGGAGAGGGAAAACCGTTATAATACGGGGGCTTTTTTGGCTCTTGAGAATCATCCTGAATGATATAGCAATGACAGATATAGGCCATTTTATATCATCCCATAATATGTAGAACTCTGTGGAAGAGAGTGTAGACAACAATGAGAACTATGGCCCATGCTCAGTGGCAATGCCCCAGGATGCGTTTATCAATTGCAATTAATGTGCCACACTAATGAAGGATGTTGTTTATGTGAGAGGGTGTGGGATGTGTGGGGAGTGGGGCATATGGGAATCCCTATATTTTTTGTGTAATATTTATGTAATTTGTGTCTTTTAAAAAAATGAAAAAAAAAATTTTTTTAAAGGCAGTGATTAAATCTAGAGAGAGAGGCATGTCTTAGAAAGAATGATTTATGTGAATTTTGTCACATTTATGGAATAAAATCTTGAAAAACCAGAAAAATGTAAAATAAAATAAAATAATAAAATGGAAGCTAAAAGAATCAAATACCTAGGAATATGCAAGAAAAAAATTCCATTTAAGTAGCAACTAAAAGAATCAAATACCTGGGAATATATTTTACTAACGATATAAATGGCTTTTATTCAGAAAGCTGCACAACACTGTTAACGGAAATCAAAGATCTACATAAATGAAAGAATATTCTTTGTTCATGGATAGGAAGACTAAACATCATTAAAATGTCTATCTGGGGAAAATGTTCTGTCTCAAGTGATTAAGCTCCTGTCTACCATATGGGAGATTCCATGTTCATATCCCTGGGCCTCCTGGTGAAAGCAAGCGGGCCCACATGGTGAGCTGGCCCATGCAGTGAGCTGGCCTGCACAGTGACCTGGTCTATGCAGTATGCCGGCCCACATGAAGACCTGGCCCAAGTGGAGAGTGGGCCTGCACAGAGAGCTGGTGCAAGAAAAAGAGACAAAGAGGAGAGACAATGATAGGCACAACAAACCAGGGAGCTGAGGTGGCTCAATTGATTAAGTGCTTCTCTCCCACATTGGAGGCCCCAGGATTGGTTCCCAGTGCCTCCTAAAGAGAAGAGGAGAAGAGAAGACAAGCAGACACAGAGAGCACACAATGAATGAACAGAGATGACACAGAGAGCAAGACAGCAAGTGTGAAAACAACAAGGGGGGGAATACATAAATAAAATAAATCTTTCAAAGAAAGATGTCTATGTTTCCCTAACTGATTTAAACATTGAATGCAACCCCAATAAAAATCACCACAGCATTTTTTTACTGAGTTAGAAAATCTAACAATAAAATTTATTTGGAAAGGCAAGGGTCCCAAATAGCCAACAAATCTTACAATGATGAAAGACACACTGTCAAAAATATTTTCTTACTTCAAATTTTTAGAATTGTTTGTATTTTATTTATTTTAAAAATTTTCATTTTTATTTCATTTTCTTATTAATTATGTTTGGTTATTTTGTTAGTTTTGGGTCACAGAATGGCCACAACTGTAGAAGGGGAAGATCATTGGTGTGTGGTGTCAGTGATGGGGGATGCATGAGATGAGGTTCACTTGGAGCATAATACTAAAATGTATGAATGTGTTCAAATGTTCATGGGTCATTGTCACAGTTGGTGGAGATCCACACAGTAACCAAAAGAATATTGAATTCCCATCCTGGGGAGCTCTGTCACATTCTGTAATGGGACAGCAAGAATTCCCTGAGTACAGGGGCAGTGACTAGAGAAAGAGGATGGACGATTGATGAGCTCTTAGTGATGACTGTACTTATGAACATTTAATTTTGAAAGTAAACCTTAACCTCATATTATATGTTGCCTAAGAGTTTCCACCTTAGAGCCTCCTTCTTACTGAATGTAGTTCCTCTCTAAGCCAAACTCATCATTAAATACATTACCTTTCCATCAGCATAGGACATGACTCCTGAGGATGAACCTCCCTGGCAATGAGGGATTATTACCAAATGTTAACTAGCAATGCACCTGGAAAAAGACCTTGACTGAAAGGAGGAAAGGGTAAATACAAATGAGTTTTTATGGCTGAGATTTCAAAGTGAGTCTGGAGGTTGTTCCAGAGGTTGTGTGTATGCATATCTCAGCAGGATCTCATTGACTACTACACTAAAAATTGCCTAAAATAGTGAAGCTTCTGAGGAATCTAGAGACATCCAGACACTATTGGCAGAGCAAGCATCTCAGGACTTTGGCACCCTAACAATGGGCCCCACTTTGGAATTTATGCTCCCCAGTGTGATTAAGATGGACTCATTTGTGGTTTCCCTACATATGGCTCTTCTGCCCCTTCTATTTGAACCTATGGTTAGTACTAGAGTTGATAGGTGCATGTCCAAAAGACTTAAATCTTGGGCTTTCCAAGTGGTAGTTGGGCCCTGAATCTCAACAGAGTTGCAACACCTACTCTCCAGTTCATTGGACTCACCAAGAACAACTAACAGGGAGAAGATGATGGACAACACCCATCCCAAGGAACAGAGAAAGTCTGGAAATTCAAGCAAGATAGTCCATTCCAACTGCCCCATGGAATCTAAGACACTTCTCAATTAAAGGCTTAGTGGGCATCACCATCCCAGAATAGTCTTCCTGGGGAATAAATGATGGACTAAGTAGACTTACTAATTTTCTACCAATGACTTATTGTTATTCCAGAAGTGGAAAAACTTTTATCATTGATTTGTAGGCAGTGGTCACTGGAGTTTCTGAGGGGAGGGAAAGGGAAAAACAGATGTAATATGAGAGCATTTTCAGGATATTGGGACTGACCTGAATGACATTGCAATGATGGATATAAGTCATTTTATATTTTGTCATAACTTAGAAAATCATGTGGGCAGAGTTCAAACTATAATCCACACATAATGGCAATGCTCCAAAAGGTGTTCATTAATTGTAACAAATATACCACACTAATGAAGGATGTTGTTAATGTGGCAATGAGTAGGAGAGGTAGGGATTGGGGCATAAGAGAATCCCTTACATTTTTATGTAACACTTATGTAATCTAAAACACTTTAAAAAATTTTTTTAATTAAAAAATCAATTATAAAACCTTACTGATAGCCATGTTGATGTACCTATCCTAGATATTAAATAATTGAAAATATTTAGAAAAAACAAGAGAACACAACATATCAAAACCTATGTGACACTCCAGAGGCAGTGCTGAGTGAAAAATTTATAGCTGTCAATGCTTAGATTAAAAAAGAAGAAAGATCTAAAATTAATGATCTAATTTCCCACCTGAAGGAACTAGAAAAAGAATAACAAATTAATCCCAAACCTAGCCAAAGGGGAAAAAATACTAAAAATCAGAGCAGAAACAGATGAAATCAAGAACAAAACAAAACAAAACAAAACAAAACAAAAAACAATAAAGAGAATCAAAAAGCCAAAAGTTTTGAGAAGATCAACAAAATCAACAAATGCTTATCTACACTGGCAAAGAAAAAAGAAAACAGAGAAATACAAGTAAATAAAATCAGAAATGAGAGTGGGGACATTACCACTGACCCCACAGAAATGAGAAATCATAAAAGGATACCATAAAGAACTGAATGTCAAAAAGCCAGACAATGTGGATGAGATGGACAAATTCCTAGAAGCACATGAACCAACTACATTGACTCCAGAAAAATAGAAGACCTCAACAAATCAATCAAAAGGGAAGAGATTGAAATAGTCATCAAAAACATTCCAAAGATGAAAGGCCAGGACCAGTTGGCTTCACAGGTGAATTCTACCAATCGTTAAAAGAGAATCTAATAGCAATGTTGCTCATAGTCTTCCAAAAAAATTGAACAAGAAACAAAGCTACTAATACTATGAAGCCAATATCACCCTGATACCAAAATTAGATAAAGATACTACAAAAAATAAAAATGACAGACCTATATCTCTAATGAATATAGATGTGAAAATCCTTAACAAAATACTTACAAACTGATTCCAAAAGTACTTTAAAAGAGCTATCCATGATGATCAAGTGGGTTTTATCCAGTGTATGCAAGGGTGGCTCAACACAAGAAAATCAATCAGTATAATAAAGCACATTGATTAATTGAAGAAGAAAAATCACCTGATTCTCTTGATTGATACACAAAATGCATTTGACAAAATACAGCACCCTTTCTTGATAAAAACTCTCCAAAAGATAGGAATAAGAAGAAGCTTTCTCAATATGGTAAGGTGTATATATGA
>JAQZBX010061785.1:0-17033 GCA_029593785.1 Cabassous unicinctus
ACTCTTACCTCAAACTTTACACAAAAACTTACCCAAAATTGTTCATAGACATAAATGTAAACATAAAAACTATAAAACTTCTAGAAGTAAAAATAGGAGAAAAAATTTATGACCTTAGGTTAGGCAAATATTTCATAGAAATAACATTCCAATTTGATCAATAAAGAAAAAATAAAAATTTGAATCTCATCAATAATAAAAACTTTTAATTTTCAAAACACAAAAGATACTATATAGAAAATGAAAAGTCACAGAATGGGAGAAAACATCTGTAAATCATGTGTCTGGTAAAGAGCATGTATCCAAAATATAGAAAGAAAAATTGCACTCAATAAGAAGACAAATAACCCAATTACAAAATGTGCAAATGATTTTTTAGATATTTTAACAAAAATATATACAAATGACTAATAAGCATCTTAAAATATCTTCAATACCATTAGCCATTAGGAAAATGCACATTAAAACTACAACATGATGGCATAAACACTCATTATAATGGCTCTAATAAAAATGAATGACACAGCCAAGTATTGGTGAAGATGTGAAGAAACAGAAAACTCTGGAATATTTTCTGGAAGTTTCCTTAAAGATTTAGTATACAATCACCAATCACCACAGCAGTTCCAATCCTACGTTATCAGCCAAAGAAAAATGAAAACATGCCTCTATAAATTAGATGTGTACACAAATGTTAATAGCAGCATTATTTGTATTAAATAAACATAAACTGGAAGTGATCCAAATGTCCATCAACTAATAAATGGATAAAAACATACTATTCAGCATTAAAAAGGAATGGACTTTTAATGTATACTACAACATGGATAAAATACACATGCAAAATAACATTATGCTGATTGAAAGAAGTCAGACACAAATCACTACATATTGTGTGATTTTGTTCATCTGAAAATATCCAAAAAGCAAATCCATGAGAAAGAATGTAGATCAGTGGTTGCCTGGAGCTGTATGTGGGAGTGAAAATTAACTAGAAATTTGCTTGATGGAACTTTTTGTGGGAATAGAAATATTTAATAACTGGGTCATGCTATGTTTACATGACTTTATACATTATATAAAACCATTGATTTTGTAAGCTTGCAACTTTCAAACTGGATCATGGTTGTGCAATTCTAAAACTATGCTCAAATAAATTTACATAAAATCCATTTACTTACAATAGGTGAAATTTTATGGTATATAAATTAAACCTCAACATTACTGTTAAAAACATCAAAAAATAATAATATAGGGATTTTTAAAAATATATTATGACTAAGTCTCAATTTTTCCAAGTGCTATAAAATCTGAAGCCTGATTTATGACCATGCACATTCTTAAATATTGAAATATAACTGAATTTATGTAATGAAAGTATAAACCCAATATGATTTTATGTTTATGAAGTTTTATATAGTTGTTAAGAGTGTGAGCTTTTGAGTGAAACTCATGGTGTTTTTTTATTTTTATTTTTTTTATTTTTTCAAGATACTTAGATTACATAAATGTTACACAAAAAATATTGGGATTCTCATATGCCCCACTTCCCGCACCTCCCACAACCTCCCACATAAACATCCTTCATTAGTGTGGCACATTAATTGCAATTGATAAACACATCCTGGGGCTTTGCCATTAAGCATGGACCATAGTTCCCAGTGTAGACCACACTCTATCCCACACATGTTATATGATGATATAAAATGGCTAATATCTGTCGTTGCAATGTCACACAGGACCATTCCTAAGCCCCGAAAAAAGCCCCTGTAGTACAACTGCTATTCCCTCTCCTTTCCCCCCAGATCCTCCAGAGGCCACTGGCTCCACATCAATGCTGTAATCTCTTACATTGCTTGAATCACAATATGTCTATAGTAGAATACCAGTAAGTCCGCTCTAGTCCATAGCTCTTCCCCCCATCCTGAGGAGTCTGGGATGGTGATGTCCACCCCACATCCAATTGAGAGGGGGCTTATATCCCATGTGGATGATGGATGGGATTATCCTGCATGCAGCTGCAGGCTCTGTCCATTACATGGGATGGCCGTTGTCTGTCTCATCTCCCAACCAGTTGTCCTGGGTGAGTCCAGTGAGCTGTAGAGTAGGATTTGCTGCTCCCCTGAGGTTACGGGCCCAGCTGGTACATGGACAGCCCAAATTCTCAAGTCTCTGGACATACACTTACAAACTCCAGCACCAGCACCAAGTATAGGTTTGAATAGAAGGCACACATGAGCCATGTGCAGGGAAGACATTGTTGAGTCCAACTCTCATTCTCAGGAGCACAAACTCCAAAGTAGGGCCCACTGGCAAGGCATCGAACTCCAGAGCTATCTGCCCTGACATAGGACCTGGGTGTCTCCAGAGTCCTCAGGAGCCCCACTATTTGGTTTGATATCCACTTTGAAATTCTATGAGATCCTACTGAAATGTGTGTAAGCGTTACCTCTGGGATGACCTCCCGACTCATTTTGAAGTCTATTAGCCTTATAAACGCATTTGTCTTTACCTTTTCCCCCTTTTAGTCAAGGTCTTTTTTCAGTCGCATTGCCAGTTGGCACTTGGTAGCAATACTTGGTGTCATGGAGGCTCATCCCCGGGAGACATGTCCCACACTGGAAGAAAGGTAATGTATTCATATGCTGAGTTTGGCTTAGAGAGAGGCCACATTTGAACAACAAAAAGGCTTTCAGGAGGCAACCCTTAGGCAGCACATAACAATAGCCTAAGTTTCAATTTCAAGAGCAAAGACTCATAAGGCTAGTCATCAATATCAAAATCCCATCAGTGGATCATCCTCCTTTGTCAGTCACTGCCCCTGCACTTGGGGAACTGTTGCTGCTCCCTTAGAGAATGTGGCAGACCTCTCCAGAATGGGAATTCAGCATTCTTACATTTATTGAGTGATTCTCTACCCACTGTGACAAAGCCCTGTGAACATTTGAACATTTTTATATACATTATATTTATGCTCAGGTGAACTTCCTTCCATGCATCCCCCATCCATGACACCCCACACCAATGATCCTTCCCCACCCCAGTTGTAACCCTTCTGTGATCCAAAGCTTCTTCAAAGATGAAGCCATTACAATAGCTGAATGCAATTAATAGGAAAATGAAATAAAAATAATAAGTTTACATGTAAGAGGTAAAATATACAAAAATTAAAAAAAAAAACTAAAAATAAAATTTAATTCAAAGATTGTGATATTAAAAAAAATGAAAAATATTTTAGAATTTATTTTTGTCATTTTGCCTTTCATGTCTACAATATCTGGTGTCCAGTCTGTACCATGGCATGTTCCCCTTCTCATGCCTCACTGTCTCACTTTTTCTAATTTTGTTTTCAAAGAAGTTTTAGGTCACAGCAAAGTCAAACAGAATACAGGAGACCCTCATATACCCAACTCAATATCTCCCCTTTACCCCCCCATATTATTACTTTTTTATATGTGGATGGTAGCATTGTTATAACTTATATACAAATAGTGAAACATAGCTACTAAACATTGTCAATAGTTTACACTGTGGTTTACATTTTAGACCGTTCACATTTATAATTCTTGATGATATTTACCATATCCTGTGTCCATCATTGTATGGTAATGAACAAAATTTCTAGTGACCACTAAATACCCCCTGTTTGATCTATTCTATTCCTCCCGTCCCATTCCCCCAGGGCCCATGATGACCCCCTGGCTTGACTCGTTGTATGATAAGATTCATGGTTACATTCAATAAGAGGTCTTGACAGACTGGTTTGTCCTCCTCTATTAGGAAGTACCCTTGCTCCTGAGAGACTCCCACCTGTCTATTTCTGAACAAATCAGTCCTCCCAAAGAAGGGAGTCCATCTCCTTCCCGATCATTAGGTGGATCTCCACCGCCTGATACAACACATTATGACAGAATGAACACTCACACACTCCCTAGAAGCCTACAATAGGTGTACCCTATTGTGAATGACCCCCCCCCAACCAACACCCTAAACCAGTGACCCTTCCTTGTCATATCGATAAGAGCATTCCCTCATCTGTACTTTCAACCTCATACCCCAAATCCCCAGTGTTCACCTGGTCCTTCTCCCAACCCTACCCCCAGTATCCTGGATCTTCTGACCCACACTTCCTAATCTACCCACCTGTCAACACTGCACCACCCAACCAAGTAATGTCACTACCCTCCTGTCCTATCTCTTCAATACACAACTACACACTTATCATTTTGCCATAGATTATATCCATATGGGTGATGACTCACAACCTTCTCTTCTCTTTCTATTTCTTGTAAACCTATCTTACAGACAGTATCCCAGTTCTGCTAGTTGTAAGTTGTAACACTTTGACAATTTATTTAATCTCAAAGACTCAGTTGCCTTTCTTGAAAAAATATTTTAAAATGATATTTTAAATCACGTCAAAAGAACAAATAGAGGGGAGTGAATGTGGCTTAAGCAGTTGAGCACTGGCTTCCCACATACAAGAGGTCTGGGATTCAATCCCAGGCCCCAGTACTTAAAAAAAAAAAGAACAAATAGATTATTATGATCATTCAACTATATAATATCTATACTATATTACTTAGCTCTGGCAGAAATTTAGGATATTTCATGAAAATTGTAACATCCAGAAATTTAAATATTTTCCAGTTTTATTATTAATTTTAAGTTAGTCTTTTCATAACAAATTTTGTTGATACATATTAATAAAACATAAATCTATCCAAAGTATACTATCAAAGGTATTCAGTATAACCACATAGTTGTGCATTCATCATGTTTTATTAAAACATTATTTATTAAAATTTCAATCATATTTAGAGCATTTTCATTATTCAGTAGTAAGTTAGTCTTTTGTATAAATAAAATTACAAATCAGAAATGGATTTTTGTCTCAAAAATTGTGGTCAAAACAGATGATAAAAATAGCTCTTTCTTAACTTCTCATAACGTCTTCCTCTTTTAGGAATCATGATGATATTTGACCTTAGTCTTAGAGTTGTTTCAATTTTACCTTTCCATTGATCCTAAACTTATTCTTCAGGAGAAGCTTCTGTATTTGATATGTTGGTTTCTGATTATTTCCTTCCCACTGTGGTTAATGTGCCCCTTCCCACTGTGGTTAATGTGCCCAAGTCACATGCTAGGAAAACCACATTGGATTCTAATGCCTTACTTCTTGCTACTGTAATAAGTTGCTCATTCAGGAACTCTCTCTCATTATGTTATCCTTAAGTCATATTTAAGCTATGAATACAAAGAAAATAGAGCCTATCACATATTATATGCATATTATACTGTATCTTTATTCATCCAATCTCTATTCTCCAGCTCATCCTTTTTGGATTTTCCATCTCACCCTATTTATTTTGGGACTCTATCATTTTCACCTTTGATGATACTCTCATATCATCCTGTATGGCATGAAACAACATCTTTTTAAATTACCAATATGAAGAAATACTACTTGCTACTTCTAACCTCTCATTTCTTCCGTATGTATTTTTTACATTATTACCCCATTCTATTTACATTGTAATAAAGGTATCTGTACATTTATAGATATACTGATTTTCCAGTGTGTCGTCTTCATTCTTCTAGGCATTTGCTTTTCTACTTTTTTTTAATGTGACAGCTTTATTAAAAGTGAGTAACAAATGAAAAAGTAGACGAAACCCAATTCCCTTGATTCAAAACAGAGAGGAGGTAAAAAAATAAATAATAAAAAATTAAAAATAAAAAAATGACAGGATTGGGGATATTTACTCTTGAGTTTTTGGAAGAAATTTCTGAAGATTAAGAAAGAGACTCAGAAATCTCCTTCCAAATAAATTTACAACCATATGACTGTAAGTTTGTACAACAAAAAATTTTAAAGCATGTTGATGTTATACAACTTTATCATTAAGCTCTGAGTGTTTTAACAATCTCTCTGTACTTTAGGGTACAAATGAAATCAAGTGTTTTTTGGGATATTTTTCACAGTACCAGGTCTGTGGCTAGTCTTGAGGCTCAAATATTTTAGTGTAAATTAATTTCAAAGGAGGGTTATTATTCTACATCATTGGAAAAACCATCATGGTTACATGTACACATACAAATTACTACATGGATTTATTATCACATTGGGTTGAACCAACAATGTTTACATTAAGAAATAATAATTTTATTTAACTTAACTGTCTTTAAAATTCAGCTAAAAAGCTGTATTCAGTGTATTATAGATCTGGCTGAATCTAACATATTTCATTGGCCTTATTCAGTTACATTCAATTTAAAGATTTTCTAAGCACTGTTTCTTAAATCCAAAAATTTCCATTTAAAGACTATTTCAATAGCTAATAAAATAATTAGTTTGATGAGATAAATATTGTTCTTTATCATGAGATCATACATTTTTCATGTTTAAATAGAAGACGTAACCAGGAAATAATTCAACAGGAACCTAAGTTGACTCTATATACCAAAGGAATAAAAAATTATTTGTTACATCTTTAATTCCACAGAATTAGTGTTCAGTAGCTTCTGAACACACAAAGTCAACATTTTCATAGAATGAGAATTTGATTGACCATATATTTCTTCAGCTCTAGTTCTATGATTATTTGCCAAGATTCATTATTAAAATGCAATGCTATAATTATCTCTGGATCTTTTTAGATATCAGATTAAGTAACCTTCATCTGATGATTCTGATTTTTTTGTCTGAGATATATCCTGGTCACCTGTATATAATCCAAGTTGTAAAATAGATTTTGATATATACACACAGATCAAGAACTATCAGAAAATGGAGTAAAATTTTTAATCAAAGTAAATTTTTTGTTTTTGTCACTTGTGTTACTTTTCTAAATTCAGTCTACTAAGTGTCTAAGAATACCATAATCCAGTAATTTATTATGAATACAATAGAAGAGTAATAGTTACAGCAGAGATAAATGAAAATCTTTTCAGAATTGACTGAATTTATTAATCATGTAGTATGCAGCATGAAAACATATTCACTGATGGTGCCCTGTGCCTTTCAAAAAAGGTATAAATTCTATTAATTGGAATAAAATAATTTCTAGCATATGCTGGTTCTTAGAATTTAGACTATAAATTCAATAGGTTGTATTTTCCCACTCAAAATATTGACTAGGTTATGCATTTTATTTTAAATATTATTATCAGTACAATTTGATTAACTTTCCAATAAAAAGGATTTAGCAATCTGTTATTACAATTTTTTTTAAATGTAGCAATTTACCCAACCATACATAGATAGAAGTTGAGAAAGAAGCCAAAGAATTAAATTGGTTTACTTTTCTTATCCATATTTTGTTGCTCTCTTCAAACTTATTTGATTTTTTTACCTTGTATCTTCCTCGACTCCTATAAATATTTACTCCAAACAGTCTACCCGCTTACTCCTGGCAAAGTTAGTGAATAGAATATTTGTTTATGAATTTCACAACTCCAATAACTTCAGCTTAAATTTTAATTCAATTTTTGCCAAATCCTAGCCTCTTTTAATTCCAAGGGTCATTTGTAATCCTGTTTTTAATTTTTGTTTAATTTCATTTGTTATTTTAAAATTTATTTCATTTTCTAATTAATTTTATTTGGTTATATTGTTGGCTTCATATTTGAAGAGGTTTTGGATTATGGAAGAGTCACAACAGTGGCAGGACAGGATGACTGGTGGAGGGTGTCAGTGATGGGGGGATGCATGGGAAGGGGCATGCCTCTAAGGCATATTAACATGTTCGATTCCTTAACTTTGACTTTCTGGGACATAATTTCAAACTCCATCAACCACCTCTTCATTTACTTATAGATTTCTAAACTGACATTGATTTAAAGAAAGAACGTGGATTTTTCAAGAGTCTCTTTAAATCAGCCTTCACAGCCTTATTACGCAGGCTGTAAATTACGGGATTCAGCATAGGTATCACCAGAGTATAAAACACTGAAGCCATTTTGTCAGTACCTAATGAATAATTATTGTGAGGTTGCAAATACATGAATAGCAGCGTTCCATAGAAAACTGTGACTGCTATCAGATGAGAAGCACAGGTGGAAGAGGCATTTTTTCTTCCTTCTGAGGAATGTATCCTCAAAATGGACAAGACAATGTTGAGACAGGGTAGTAAAACTATAGTTATGGGCTAAAATAAATTTGTAGCTAAAGAAATAAAGACTACTGTTTCTGGGAATTAAGTATCAGAGCAGGACAATGCTAACAGAGGAACATTATCACACTAAAGACGGTTGATTATATTGGAAGAACAGTAAGACACAGAGAACACACATGATGAAACCACAATAGCTGTAGAAAAGCTATAGAGGTATGTGAGGGGAAGTAGCAGAAGGCAGATCCCTGGAGATACCACACCATGCAAAGCTGGGGATTACAAATGGCCACATAGATGTCATAGGCCATCACAGCTAACATGAAAATCTCAGCCACAGTGAAAACCAAGAAAGCACCCAGTTGAGTGGCATGTTCATAGTAAGAGGTGGTTTTCTTCTGTGCTGAGAATTTAATGAGCTTTTTAGGGGAAATTATGGTAGAATTGCCAAGATTGATGATAGCCAAATGTGAGAGGAAAAAATAAATGGGGGTTTGAAGTTAAGAGTCGACACTGGTGAGGGTGATGATGCCCAGGTTCCCTGCCACCATCAGCCCATAGATCAAGACAATCAGGAAGAGGGGAATCTGGAGCTCTGGATATTCTCAGACACCTATGAGAATAAACTCTGTCACCTGGGTGAAATTTCCAGCCACGTAAGAGTTTGGAGATTCATATGTATGTGCAAAAAAAGAAGGGATTACAAATTTCAAGGTATTATTTTCTATGCCTGCATTTAGATGGCAAGGACATCTTGGGTGAGGTTTCCTTAAATTATGTAATATTCTAATTCATTTATTAACTTCAAACCTCTAAGTTTGGTAAAATTTGCAATTATTTGGGAGAGAGAACAACAAATATATAGATGATCCAGAAGAGTGCAATATTTGGGAGAAGTTTCCTTCCTCTTAATCTTATTAAATTATGGCAATGTTTTTAGTTTGCAATCATTTGAGACTGCAATTAATATCTTATATCTTGTGCAATGAGGGAAAAAATTTTTGAGGTATCAAATGTGGCTCTTATGATTACTTAAACTGAGATTTCTTGCTCTGTATCAATAATAGATAATTCCACCCACAACCCTGCTTCATTCTCTGTATTCTAAGAGTAATTTAATTTATCAATTCTATTATCCATGTATTAGCTTTTTCTTTGGATTTTCCACTTTATTTACTCAGAGAAGAATAGTTGGAAATATGTCTTCATATCTATTTTTTATGTTACTGATTTTTCAGCTTTGTAGGAATGACATCTGTATTAGTCAGCCAAAGGGGTGCCAATGCAAAATGGGCTGGTCTTTATAAAGGGCATTTATTTGGGGTAGAAGTCCACAGTTACCAGGCCATAAAGTGTTAAGTTTCTTCTTTCACCAAAGTCCATTGCCACGTGTTGGAGAAAGACAGCTGACAACATTTGCCAGGGTTCAGGCTTCTTGGGTTCCTCTCTTCCTGGGGCTGCATTTCTCTCCGGGCTTAGCTCCTCTGGTTCCTACACAAGGTCAGCTGTAGACTATCAGGTGAACAGCTCGCTTCTCTTCTCCTGGGGCTTTCTCTCCAACATTAAAACTCCAACATCAAAGCTGCTTCTCAAAAACTGCTCCTTCTGTCCTTTGACTTGCCTTTTATTTTCAATTCCCCCATCCACCCAGGGTTGGGGCTCAATGCCCTCTGATGTGGCCTAGTCAATGCCCTAATCATTACTTAATCATGCCCAGATTAACAGATCAGTTTACAAGCATGATCCAATTATATTTTTGGAATTCAAAATTACATCAAATTGCCCAACGGCTACAACATCTCTGAAATGTTATCATTTCTGTAATTTCTTCACACTATGAATTATTATATACTACTTCTTTTTCCTTTGTGTCATGATCTTTTCTCTTCTGCAATTCCTCATATTCTTTCCCCTGTCTTTTTATTTTTAAACACTTTTTATTACAGAATTTTATACTGTTACTTTTTAATATATAAAGTGTTTCTGGCCATAATATTTAGTATAACTAATTTAAAAATTAATACCTTTGTTATTTTAATAATAATAAGCATTCTTATTTTATAGTGTTTCTAAGATAATTTTATTACATATATTTGTCAAAGAGTTGATATGTTGTTATAATATGACTGAATACTTTCCTGTAGTTGTTTATTTTAAAGATAGTCACCTGCACCTAACAAAGTAAATTAGAGTCTTTTCCCAGCACAGTCAATAGTTGCAATGGTTCCAAAGAAGTCTTGTCGTAGTCTCTTTTCTATACATTTCATGCTAAGTTCCAGAGAGTCAAGACCATATCATCATGAATGCCTGATCTCTAAAACTTAAGAGCTGTGTCCAGCTTTTCTCTTCTTCTAGAAAGAATAGATTAATAAGAAGAACAGGAAACAATTCTGCAATAAGAAAAACAATGAAATGACACCATAAAAAGAATCTTTAAAATAAGACTAAGATAACACCTAAATCTGTCAAGTATCTGATACCAATTTCTTTCTGACACCAAACATCGTTATGTCTCTTAATTTCCTTGAATCATTCTCTTTACTTATTTACCAAATATTTGTTTAATTCCTGCTCTGTGCAGGGTAATCTTCAAGCTTCAGATAAATCACTTTTCCTTCACCTCATAGAAATTCCTTTCCAAAGACAGGACACAAATTAAAATCCAGTAAGTAAACATATAAACAAGATAATTCTATATTGGGATAAGTACAGTAAGTGAATTACACAAGAAAATTTTTCGTTACAAGCTGGGAGAATTATTTTCCCTAAAATATTAATAGACAGTTATTCTGAGAGGGTAACAGTTGAACTGAAACCTGAAGGATGAGAGCGAACCAACTATACAATAAATCAGAAGAAAAATATCTGGGATTCCAGGCAGGGGTACATTTCTTGAAAATGTGCTAGGGTAGAGAAGAGCTTTGTTTTGTTGTTTTTAAGGGGAGACATAATGGAGGCCAGTATGACTGTATTATGAAAGAACTGGAAAATTAATGTAAACAGATAATTTAGGCCACAATAAATATTTGTATTTTATTCTAAGTGAATTGTAAGACATTGAGAAATTTTAAATTAGGTGAATTACCTTTACCTCTAAAAAGATTTCTCTGGCTGTTCTGAAAGTGATGAATTATATAAATTGAAAACAGTAGAGGTGGGTCAAAGTTAAGGAGCTGGAGATAGAGAGAAAGAACATTTGAAAAAACATTGACACAGAAACAAAATGACATATACAACAAAATTAATATAATGAATTATATAAGACATGTATGAAAAAGTGGTAGATGGAGGTTGGAACACCCTCTCATGTTTACCTTTTGCAGCTGGGTGAATGTTCATGACAATTTTGAATATTAGAGGAAATGGTTTATGGTGGTATGACTGATTAAATTTTGTACCCCAGTTTGGACATGTTCTTGGTCCACATTCTGGTTGATGTGGAACCACCATACATAAGATCTCTTTAAGATGTTATTTCAGTTAAGGTGTGTCACAAATGAATCACATCAGACTTTAATACAGATTGCCAGTGTCCTTTGTATCTGGAATGAAGTTCAGACCTAGAAAGAGAAAGCTAAAGAGAGAAGATGAAGCTGGAAGTCAAAGGAACCAGGGAAGAAAGTAGACAGCATTGTGATGTGTATTGTTATATTAATGAAGAAATTGCTGCAACCCTACTCCTCTCTCTTTAACTGAAACCCACAGCTTTAAGAATATAACATCTCCTACTTTTCTCCTCCAACTAAAGTCCTCTGCTTTAGAAAGATAAGCTAAAATCTCACTTCTGCTTTTGTAAACCCCACCTGCCCACTTGTTTAAGGAATTTGCCCACTTGCCCAGCAAGCCACTAGCCAATAAACAGAGACCTATATAAGCCCATGAAAACCAGCGCTTAGTGCTCAGACTTTGGGAACTGGATTTTCTCTGAGCCTGCACATAATAAAATTTTGTTCCTCCACCTCTCCGAGTGCCACTTGGGTTTCTCATTGTCTAAGTTTTGTCTGCCATAACTATGTTACAGAAAAACCAGGGACCAAGGATCACCAGCAGCCAGCCCCAGAACACCACAGTCTTTGGGACACCTCAATTTTGGTCTTCTCCTAACCTGAAAACTGTTAGCCAGTCATTACCATTTTTCAAGCCAACCCATTGTATGGTAGTTATTTTAGCTGACAAGAAACTAACAGAGGTGAGTTTTATCAAAATGAGATTTTGAACATGCTAAGCTTTAGGTGCTTATGAGACATTAAAGTAATCATTTAGGGAAGCTAATTTTTAAGTTTAGAACACTATGATGTGGTTTGTATGTGGATACTTGAAAAACGTCATCCTGGATGATGATACACTTATTTCAACTCTTTTGTAGCTTTTTCTATATTTGTAAAAAAAAAAAAAAATTCATAATATGTTGCTTAACTTTTCAGCACTTTCCACTGAGGACCTCCCCTGTGTTTTTGAAATTCTAGCATGCCTTTTTGTCACAAAATGCTGGGTATTACTTCTATATCACCACTCATGCATATGCATATGACTTATTTTGTCTTTTCTATATTTGCAATTTCTAATAATCTGTCTTCAACTTTCATTCTTTCCTTTCCTTTCCATAACAAACATAGCAAATTTCAGCTATGAGCCAATATGAATGTTTCCAAATTTTACTGGACCCACTCTTTCTCCTGAAATCTAGTATGCTACTGGTTTGCTGCCTTCACTTGAAAATGCAATAATAAAACCTTAAAACATCATTTTACATCACAACCATCATATTTATTACCTAATTTTCTCTTTCAGAGCTCTACATTGAATTATTTGTCAATTTCAATAAATTCTCTTTTCAAGCCTCTAGACTTTTCCATCCAATGCATTCCTGTCTTCTACTTCCTTATGTCAAGACTTCATTAACAATGCCAGTGATTACTGTAATAGTATCCTTTCTGGTCTCCGTGTCTCAATTCTCTCAGATTGGGCAGATAGGCAAATGGCAGTAAATCAAAGCTTTTAGATTAGATTTAAAATATATAACCAGAGATTTTAAAATATATAGCCTGAGTTATTTTTTAGAATAATTGAATTGTGTTTTGATCTCATTTTCAACACATTATATAAACAGGTCCATATCACTTTCCTAGTCATGATACCCTATCAGCCACACATTGAGTGAATACTTTCATATCTGGTCTTCCATGTCTTTGCTTATGTGTTTCCCCTGGGACTACTCCATTTTATGTGAGGTGGCATGTTACATAAAATAAATTTGCCCACCATTTGTAATAGTGGCCTCATGTGATAAGAAACTGGAGATGAAATTAGTGTGAAATACAACTAATAAATTAAATTTGTAAATTTAAGTATACCAATCATGATCCTACTCTAGGCAATTTTCCTCTTGTGAAGACTTATGAATAAGGGGGAGAGTAGAAGTATTGGTGAATTGCCTTTAAATTGTACCAGTGCTGTATGGCTAGAGGGTAATAAAGACATCTTAAAAATATTTATACTTTGCAAATATTGTTCATGTGTTTAAAAAATTTTTTCATTATTGAATGACAAAGGAGAAAAGAATGTAAAACTAGTTTTGGGCATTCTATTTTAAGTCAATAGTTCTAAGGGCAACCCATGAAATGAATATTTTCTTCTTAGCTTTATTCCCTTTGAGAAGATTATAGAATTCTATCCCAACAAACCAGAAATTTAGGGTTATGTAGCTTTTTAATGACTTGCTCTTTCTTATGAGATCTCTCTTCAAATGGAGATATTTTTATTGATATATTCCCAACTTAAATACATGAGGAAATAGATGGCCTACCTAAACATATTCCATTATTGCAGTGTTTCCATTTTATGCTTCTATTTGCATTTGAGTACATGAGATAAATGATGATTTTCCTGAGGGAATTTATGATTTATGGTTATAATCTCAAAAAAAGCAGCACCATTTGGAGTATGAATAATTGCATATCTGGTTTAATTTCATAGGTTATCTTGTGAAACATGCAACTTTATTTTAGCTAACATTGTAAAAATACTCTGACATATAGAGTTTCCATGTGTGAAAATCCATTGTTTCATTAGTGATATAATTGATTTAAGTATACAAGGCACAATGATGACAATTCTAACTTCAAAACATACATAGCTGGGTCATAATTGACACTCTATATCCCTCAAATAGCTATAAATCTTGGAAACAAATTTAGCTTAAACATTGTATTATTTGATTAAGCTTAACACCTAGGGCTTTCCAAAAAGAAATTAAGTGGCTCATTTTCAACTGCAGGTTTTGGATTACTTAATGCCCATTATATGAACACAAGATAAATATTTTCTACCCACCTTAATGTAGTACTTGCTTCAAGTTTTTAATGAGTCTCTACATAATCAAGGCAGTGAGAGCTGACGGAATTTTATAAACCTTTGAGACCCTATCTCAGAAACACAGTGACTCTGAAATCCTACCATTGCTTTTTACCTTCTTGGAGAGGTGCCACCATTAATTAGTTCTTTAACAAGCGCTCCTCTGGGAATTGAGTTAGGCACCCTTTGGGACCTCTTTGTGACAGTCCAGGTCTAGATTATTGAAGTGAATTGAACTCCATGGCATCTGAAGGACACAGTGATTGAGGGTGATTGGTTTTGTGAAAACACATTGTTGAAATATTTATCAGTCAAATTAGTACAAACTCTATTTAGTCATGTAGTGATTCTAGATTAAAGGGACGTTTCTTCCCTTTTACTTCACGTAATATATTTAGCACGGTCATTATCTAAGGGACTGTGGTGAAGTAGAGGTAAAAGGAGGATGCATTCTCCAAAGAACAAGCCTCATGCAATAAAATTATTATTTTACTCTTTTCTATACTCTTGTTTGTAGTGAGAAAAAAACATAGAAAGCAAACTACTGGGAAAAATTCAACAATTTTTAAAATCAAAACTCTTTGGTAAGGTTAGAATATATCTTCAGATTTCCAGATAAACACTATTTTTTAAACCACTGAACCTTTCATATATATATATACTGCTGGCTAAAAGAATTATATAGAAAAGAATTGTCCCCAATACAGTTTTCTTCTGTGGTGCTTAAGTCCTCTTTGTAGCAATACTTACATTCTGGAATGTCATAAGATTGTCCACTATTGACGTTAAATTGAAAGATGGAACTTGAGTTATATGGGTGGCACAAGGTAATTTATATGAAGTATAAATGTACACACATGAAACAGAAACATACATTTTGTAGGCACACAAGAAAATAAGCAGATTTGTATTAAAATATATCAGGTTGTTTACCTGGCAGTAACAGGAGGGATGGATAAAAGAATAAATTTAAAAGGAAACAAGAAATAAATTAAAAAACAGATGACCTTTGCCAGGCCCATTGTGATGATATGCCATGAACAGAGGAACATAAATTTTAAACCTCTCTCCAGAGACCTCAAAACAGTTTGAAACATATATATATTTATTGGGCAGATAATCCACTTCTGAATTCACATCTATAGAAGTAGTACAATTTATTAAAGTATACAACAAAATCTTCATGAGAGTATTATTCAGTAGGCAAAATACTGGAATCATTAAATCCACATCAGAGAAATTCATTAAGTAAAATATACAGATATATATTTAATGTAATATAAACTTTAAAACTTGGACTATAGGCATTACTTAGAAATTTGGGGCAAGCTTCTGAGAAGAATATTAAAAATAATAAACAACAGGTTACTTTACAATGGTTTCTTTTTAAAAAACTTTATTAAGGCAAAATTTACATACAATAAATTGCTTAGATTATAAGTAGGCATGAATGAGATTTGACAAATTAAAACAACTCTTTTATTACTATCCCAAACAAGAGAGCATCTCCATCACCCCAGAAAGTTCCCTAATGTAACTTTTGGTTAATCCCCCACATCATATCCCAGGCCACAATTGATATGATTTCTATCACCAGAGTTTAATTTTTCCTATGCTAGAACATGATATAAATACAATTTTATAGTATGTTTCATCTGATTTATTTAACTTGACTTAATGCTGTTGAAATTCTTCCTTGCTGTTGGATGCATCAGTAGTTGATGCCATTTTGTTGCTGTGTAGTATTGATTTTATAAATATACCACAATTTGTTTGCATTTTTCTGTTTATAGGCAGTTGGAATATTTCAAGTTCAGATTATTATGAGTAAAGTTATCATGAACATTAGTGTACAAGTAATTTTCTGCACATATGCCTTCATTCCTCTTGAGTAAGAATTGAGGAGGAGATTCCTGCGATATATGGTAACTTTATTAGAAACTGCCAAATTGTACCTGAAATGGCTGTACCATTTCCCACTACAGCCAACAATGTTTGATGGTTCCAGAAGCTGCAAATAGTAGTCAGCATATTGTAATGTTGTTTTAAATTTTATCTAAACTAATCGGTAGAAGGTAGTATTTCATTGTCACTGTAATGTCATTTCTCTGATGACATAGGAGGTCAGGGCTTTATTTCACATGTTTATTGTCTATTCATATTTTTTTCTTGTACACATGTTTAGACTCTAATTCTATTGCATTGATCTATTTATCTATCTTTAAAAAATATTGCACTATCTTTATTACTGTATCTTTGTGGTAAGTCTTGAAATCATCATTGGATTTTCTTCAACGTTGTTCTTTTACAAACATGTTTTGGCTACACTCAATGTTTTGCAACTACTGTATGGAAGCAGATCTCAAGTCAGACATAAGGGGACCTTGTTTTTACACCATGAGATTGAGTTTAGGCCTTTCTGCTCTAAGAACAGTCACATAAAGTAGAAGGCATTATAGTTTTATTATTAAAATTTGATCCCTAACTTAAAATTGAGTGTCCTTAAAAGTTGTAGCTTGGTCTCAACCTTATATGTGAAATTAAGGAATGAGTCACATGGATGCT
>JAQZBX010061786.1:0-17019 GCA_029593785.1 Cabassous unicinctus
GAGGAGAAAGGATGGATGAGGATCAATGTTTACTGAACACTTCTCACATATCAGAGGGCCCACCAGCCATCAAGGGTCCTCTCCAGCACCACTAGCTCCAAGGCAAGATGGTTGAAAGAAGCATCTGTAGGTGGAATTCCTGGAAGCTAAAGGTGAGAAGCAGCTCAGCATCATGACTACCAATGAAAATGTGAAGGACTTACACAGTAAGAGGGAGAAGCAATGTGACTTGCAGGAACTTGCAAATTGGGAGCAGCATGTGCTGTGTTCCTTCCTAAAATCCCACTTCTTATCACATCCAGTGCTCAGAATCACTGTCTTCATTCTGCTTGCTCCCCATTGCCACTTTTCCACCACTACTTTTCCACCCTTATACAAAGTCCTCACTTTGTTGAGCTTTACCCCATCTGCCTGTTCCATCCTCTCCCCCTTTCTCCTAGCAGCCACATTAAATCTCCCTTTGCGAACTTGGGAATCAGAGTCCAGCACTCAATTTTTTGTCTCCACACTACTGTCATCAGGGATGGCTACAACATCTATGCTGACAATCTATCTGACATACTCTGCTCAAAATTCCCTGATATCTGTAATTCCAACAATCTTTTACTACTCATCAGCCACCCACTCCATGGCCACACCCAAGGCTTTGTCCTTGTCCAGAGCTGCTTCACACCTGGTATTCAAAACCTCAATATACCAATCCTTAACCACACTCCTGACCTCATGGCTCACGCTGAGTTAAATGAATGAGAGAATGAATGAATTCCAATTTTTACAGAAAAAAAAAAAAGTTTATCAGTCATCTAGGAACTCTACTACCTAGTAATGAAGTACATTGGAGGAGTTTGTGATAGATATTTTTCTGGTAGGGCCTCAAAATCAATGATATTTTGGGTCTGCCTGGGAAGTAGTCATTCATCCATTCAATCCATCAATCAGTCAATCAAGCCATGTACAAGTTGCTGGTACCCACTAGGAAATTAAATATGACTTGGTCCCTTTCTATGGTGCCAACAGTCTATTAGACACCTCTTTTAAGTCTTTTAAGGGTTTTATTCCATTCCATTGTGAGTATTTTTTATGAGTCTATATCCCCAATATACTGTGAAATTCTTCAAGAACAGCACTGATTATTATTTATTCTTTAATTATTATTTCATCTATCCCTAATACCCACTTTTGGGGGTTGGGGCACAAGTTTCTTAAAGAAAATGTTTTACTTGTATCACTTAACCTGTAAATACATCAGTATCATCTCCAACAGATAAAGATATTTTTGTTATTGTTTTAATATAAGTACGATAGCAAAATCATACCACCAAAATGAACTATTTCTTTTTTTAAAACAAATCGAATTTTATTGATACATTTTAATGAGGCATAAACCCATCCAAAGGTTACAGTCAGTGGTATTTGGTATAATCACATAGTTGTGCATTCATCACTTTAATCATATTAAAGCACTTTCATTATTCCAATAATAATAATAATAAATGAAAAACAGAAAAACAAAAAATTCATCACCTCTCAATCTCTCTATGCTTCCCCTGCCATACAAAGCTGCTATTCTCATTCCATCTCTCTAGTTTATTTGTATTTATATTTTGTAAAAACAGTCTTATATATGCAATTTTACCATATTAGTATTTCACATCTTTCACTATGTTATACACTTTCATGTTACATATTTTAGCTTTCCTTCTAGTAACATACATGTTCTTAGACTTTCCCTTTCAAACATTGTCATACCCATATAATAGTTCTGCTAGTTACACACACTATGATGTGTTTTCATCATTTCTATTCATTCCCAAAGATTTACAAACAACCTTTTAGCACTTCTGCACAGATTAAACCTCAGCTTTCCATTCTCTAGCCTCATTCTATTTTCTGGTGATCTATATTGTAATTATTAACTCCATGAGTTTACACAATATATTTTAGTTCATAATAGTGCAATCATACCATATTTGTCCTTTAGTGTTTGGCTTGCTTCACTTAACATAATGTCTTCCAGGTTCATCCATGTTGTCATATGCTTCACAATTTCATTTCTTCTTACAGCTGCATAATATTCCATCATACGTATATACCACAATTTGTTTATCCATTCATTGGTTGATGGACACCTGGGCTGTTTCCATCTTTTGGCAATAGTGAATAATGCCACTATGAACATCCGTGTGCAGATGTCTATTCGTGTAACTGCTCAGTTCTTTTGAGTATATACCTGGTAGTAGTATTGCCAGGTCACATGGCAAGTCTATATTCAACTTCCTTAGAAACTACCAAACAGTCCTCCACAGTGGCTTTACCACTCTACATTCCCACCAACAGTGAATAAGCATTCTTTTCTCTCCATATCCTCTCCAACTCTTGTACCTTTCCAACTTTTTAATAGTGGTCATTCTAATAGGTGTGAAATGATATCTCATTGTAGTTTTGATTTGCATTTCCCTAATCTCTAGTGATGTTGAACATTTTTTTCATGTGTTTTTTCACCATTTGTATTTCTTCTTTGGACAAATGTCTATTCAAATCTTTTGCCCCCAAAATGAACTGTTTCTTAACATCATCTAATATCCAGTTGATGTTCAATTTTCTCCATTTTTCTAAAAAAAAAATGTTTCTTTACAGTTTGTTTGAATCATGGTTCAAACAAGGTTAAAGCATTTCATTTGATTGATATCAATCACTGAAGTCTCTTTTAATATATAACAATTGTGCACCCTTTTCTTCCATGCTACTTATTTGTTGAAGAAACAGAATCATTTCTCCTAGAAAATCACCCACATTCTGAGTTTGGCTGATTATAACCTGCAGGGGTATTTAACCTGTTTTTATTCTCTTGTATTTCCTATAACGTCATAGTTAGATCAAGAGTATGTCAAGAACTGTGAAGGGTCTGGGATTTTATCTTACTTGCAAGTTAACATGTCAATCTGCCTCATTTTATGGATACAAGCAGAAGACACAGACTCTTGGGTCAGAGATAAAGAGAAATTATTATTCACATAAATAACAGTAGACAGAGTATCAGCATTTGTGATGGTTCCTGAGCCTCAATTCCCACAGGGTGATGCAGAGGGAATTTGACAAGCCTCTCAGGTGATTTTAATGTGCAGCCAGGTTTGAGAATCACTGATTCAGAAGCTTGATTTGATTCAGTGAAGTCTAGCTGCCCCCATTACTTAGACTTTATTCTTGTACCCCCAATCCCTAACAAGTGTATCTGGGACCAAGTGGGTTCTTAATAAGTAATAATAGCTAATATTTGTTGAATATTTATCATATATTCTAAGCACCTTATATATGTTACCACTTAATCCTCCCAACAATCCTTTGAGTTAGGTATTAGTGCCATGGTTCCCCCTTTTACATTTAAGGTGATAAAGCATAGAAAAGGTAAGTAACCTGCCCAAAGTCAGAGAAGTGACAAAGCTGGAATTCAAGCCCAGGCTCCAGAGTCCATGCTTTTATTCACTACCCTGTATGACTATGTAGGAGATTTGAATGAATGAATGAATGAATGAAAGAATTTCCCAGTTTCCCTAAGCAAATGATTGCTTTGCTGTATTAAACAAACTCAAAGATAGGAGATATGAAGATAAGATACCTATTTCTTTCCTTGATTATTAGACCTGGAAAGAGCTTAGGCTAGTCCAACCTTTATATTTTTATATTTTTAAATATATTTTTTCACAAATAAAGAAGTTAAAGTTAAAAATGATGTGAAGCAAAGTAACATGCCTGAGTTACACAGTGACTCAGAACTAAACATAATTAGCAAAGTGTTACACACAGATGCGAATTTGGAAAATACTTATGTTGATGATGAAGATGAAGTGTTGTAAAACAAATATAGCTTTTCTGTTTCCTTTGAAAAAAAATTATTCCAATTTAACTGAGAAACACATGGTGGAGCTCAGAGAAAGAAAGATGTTTTGGGTACAAATGATTCCTGCTTCAATATATACTCTACTCTCTTCTCTTCAGAGGTTTTCAGTACATGAAGGAAAAGTACTAGGAGATGGCCATACCATTGGCGTCTGCCGGTCAACCTCTTGTCTGAAAAGGGAGGGAGGAAGGAAAGAAGACTCAAGTGGTACAGTATATAGTCACCACCACCCACCTATTGAGTGTTCAGGGTGGGTGTCAGATGATCCTTGCTCCCATGTATTCAAATACAAACCATGTGCACTTCATATTTATAGACAGTGTTTAAGAGCTTCACAGTACACAGACTGTTTTTGGAGACAATATTAAAAAATAAAAACTTACATTGGCTTTGTATTTTGGTTGCCTGCAATTTTTCATCTGCCCCTCCTCCACTACTTAGAATTATTTGTTGCATCTGAGGCAGATTTTATTTCCTGGAGGAATATGACTTAAAAATGTACTTTCTCCTTTATTCATTCAGTCACTGAACAAGTAATTTTTTGAGCACCTAATATGTCAAACCCTGTGTTAGATGGAAGGCATCCCAACAGTGAAAAAAAAAGGCAGGGCACCTAACTTCATGGAGGTTATAGTTAGGTAGATGACATTAATCAAATAAAAATACAAGTATATAATTGTAAAGTATATGACGGGGGAAAATGGATAGGATAATATAGTTCAATAAAAGGAATCTAATATAGATTGAGGTCTAGAAAAAGAAGGTCTCTCTCACATTTAACCTAAGACTAACATTGTTGATCTTAGCTAGAGCAGATTCAAGAAAATGAGCAAAGCAGAAATATTTGAGAGCCTTCTATGTGCAAAGCATCATACTAGATTGCCAACAAATGATAGGCAATCACAAAAATGAAGAGATAATACATAAATAAGAAAGTGTGTTTAAGATGGGAACAGCTCACTCATATGACATTGGATTGATTTGGGTGAAGAAGTTAGACATCAAGTTTGGTCAGAGGCAATCATTCAAACTATGCCCATGGTGTCTAGACCTGTGCTTGGCATTCAAGGGTAAATTCAAAGGGTCAAGTCCTCTGAATTGCACAGTGGCTCTGGGTCACCTGTGCAGGCTCATGAAGGCCTTAACAGGTAAATAGTTATTCTGGGATTACTCTGGGATTTTGACCCCATTATACGGCAGGCCCAGACTAATCCTGGGGAACTGATGGAAACTAATGTGGATGCCCATTCTCTATAAAATCCAGTGATGCCCGTGTAATTTCATCACATCATTCACCATAGGAAAATAATAATAAAACATTTCCCTATGAAGTGCTGATTTGCAGTAGTGGGAAAGCATGTAACCTGAAATATTAAAATGCAATTATTAAATAACTAAGTTCAGTCAGCCACAGACATTAATTGATATCACTACTCCAAAGCACACAACATGATTAAATTGGCCATGGCTTGGCTAACGTGGTATTTTCAAATATCTTCACAAGGGATTTTGTGAAGACAGACTAGGCAATTATTTTGGTGAACATTTAATGATTAATCTATCTAGGATCCCTCCCTTCTTTTAAGAAAATCACCTGCCTTCTTTTAGAGAACAATTTCTTCCCACTCCCTTACTACTGGTTCTAATAACTAGATTCAAAGGGGAGCTGACATCATGAATCCCCTTCTTGGCCACAGGAACTGTCCTAAGATGGGCCCATGGCCCAAGTTAGGTCAGGTCTAGTTCCTCACCCTCCTGGCCATTCCTGGAATTGGGCAAGTAATCCAGAACAAGGCCATCTGATAGTCCTGAGATTTTTCATCCATTTCTGGGAGAAATGTCCCTCTCTTTTGGGTGGCAAAGCTGGTAAAATATGATCCAGGAGCTTTTGGTAGCAGTCATGATTCTAGCTGCTCAGAGAAAGCTGGTCTACAAAGGGAAGCAAAGATAAAACATGAAGTTCTGAAAGCATCCAGTTCCCAGTTCTTGTTCCTGAATTCCCTAGAGCAGTCCCAGTTCCTATATGCCTGGGGCTCATGGTTCAGCTATTCTTCCAATTCTGCGAACCCTCCTCCTTACCAATCTCCACTCATAAATCGCCCCATTTTACTTCAATTAATATTGAATTTCTGTCCCAGGAAACCAACGAGGCTTTGACTGAAAAAGTGAACCACCCTTAAATATGACTGAAATAACTCCATCCAAGGTGTCGTGCTCCTTTCTACTCAGGTAGATATGAATAACTTAGCACAGCTCTCCTAGCCTTACCAAATACACAGAAGAAGTGAGAAATAGATCTCTCCCTTTCTGAACCACTAGAAAATCTTTGAGAGACCTCTTTGGGAGAAAAACGCAAAAGTACTTCAGAACACAAGAGAGAATGAGTAAGATTACTTTAGCAGGTTTACGGCATCTCATGAAGTCAGGAGATGTGACATTTGACTTGCATTGTGCAAGACGGGTAGAAGCTTGCTAGCCGACAGCAAGCAGGATGGGGGGAAAGCACTTGTAGAACCATACAGGTATATTCTTGGAATTGCAAGAAAGTACACATGACATACTTTTTTACAAAAAAGTTTCCTTTTCAGAGTAGGGAAATCGGGATTTTTTTTTAATTGATGAAAAAGCCTGCATTGTGATAAATATTGGAAATACCAACAGTTAAAGCTGGGTTCATTGATTACTAACACCTATTCCACAGAAAAACAACATAATGGATTTGATCCAATCCAAACCAGGAAATTATATTCTCAAGCTACTGTGTTCTATTCTTACGGTAATAAAAAGGTGGTTAAGATCCAGTCCCTAGAACGTGCAAGAGGGCAAACAGCCAGGCAAAGGAAGAAGCAAGCCCATTTACATGGGGGAATCAGTAAAGACGTCATGGAGAAGATAGAATTTAAGGTGGTACTTGAAATGTCGGTAGAATGTCCTCAAGCAAAGATGGATCAAAAGTTTTCAAGGTATCATCCAGGGACCCGAGGGGTCCTTTCATGGGGTCCATAAGGTCAAAATTATTTTCATAATAATATTAAGACATTATGTCTTCCACTGTACATTTGGAAGATCTCCATACCTAAGGAAACCAATATTTTCCCAATGATCATTGCATGATGTTAACAAAATCATGCATGGGTAAAAGAACTCTTCAAAATGTAAGAGATACCAATGAATTTTAATGTAACAAAGTATGAAAAGTTTGTTGAAATTGTTTGGAATTCACATAACAATAACATTTAAGAAACTACCACTTGCCATATTTTGGTGTAGTGTCAAAGAAACAGTCCATAATTATTTGAAAAGACTGATAAAATAGCTCTTTTTTTTTTCCAACGGCATTTATATGTGAGGCCAGATTTTCTCCACATACTTCAACCAAAACAATAGATCCCATCTCAGGAAATTTGGAAGCTGAATTTAGCTGTCTTCTATTAAACCAGATGCTAAAGGGATTTATGAAAATGTAAATTTGTCCATTGTCTCACTAATTTTTTTTACTTTGGAAAATACAGTAATTCTTTTACAAACTTATGTTATGTGTGTTAACATGTAATTGGTTCATTTTTAATGCATTAATATTTGTTAATTTTCCAATTTAAATTTATAATATGATAAATATCTGATAGATCCAAAGAATATAAAGAAAAGCTCCATAGGACCTCGATAATCTTTAAGAGTGACAAGTGATCCTGAGGTCAAAAAGTTTGGTTACCACTGGATTACAAGATTCCCAGCAAAGGGACAGCATGAACTGAGGCAGTGGTCCCCAAATACCAGTCCATTGACAACATCAGAATCACTTGAGCACCTGTTGAAAAAAAGAGACTCTAAGGCTTTCTCCATAGCCATTGAATCAGCATCTCTGGAGTTCTGTCCTATGAAACTATATTTTTAACAAGCCCTTCAGTGAATTCTTACATGAAACCTATGGCTTGGAAGTAGAAATGCCCAGATTGAGTTGAGACATATCTCAGCCAAATCCCTTGCTTTGCAAGAATAGAGATGCTCAAGTAATAGTAGAATTTAGTGCAAAAATACACTTGACACAATCAGGGGGATCAGTTCTCTCACAAAACAGGTGCTGTAACAGGTCTCTACTTCAGAAAGAATTGAGAGATAATAGAATCTCCAGGTATGCCAGCAAGCAGAAGTTGTGGCTCTTCACTCTTTGTTCTGCCATCATTATGACTAAGCTTTATAACTCCTTGGGACTCTATACACTTCCCAGTCTGCTTCCCTCTGTCCCTCCTCCAAATATCTGCTCTCTCATACTTCTGGCTGCACATGGCTTTGGCATGTAATGCTTCCAATTCACCTCAAGGCAATTTTTCAGCTTCTGCTTTATTGCCAACTGGCAGGTTCCTTTTGTCCTTCTTAATATCTGTTCCTGAGATGGAAAATCTGATTGGTCCAGTTTTTCTCCCAGAGCCAGGTCATGCTCAAATTTGCTGGACAGCCTATGGCTTTGCTGCCCTGGAATTAGATGTCCATATCTGGTTTAATAATCTATGAGCACAGGACCTAAAAAAACATGGTATAAAATTCAAGCACTGTGGGCAGGGCATTTTCCCTTAAAAGGGAGTATAGGCAGAACAGGTATTGCAATTATCATCTTCAGTACAATTTTTTTTGCTCTTGTAATTTTTTTTAAAAAATGATTTAGTTTTTTCTATTAAGATGATTGATTATATGACCAACTTAAATGACTTTTGGCATAAGCATGATCATAGCCAAACTGATGAATTGGCCGCTGATGGCACTTAACCATCTTGAAAATATAGTCCTATGCATTTCCCTCTGATTCTTTAATTTGCTCATTATTTTTTGCTAAGTAACATAACTCTAATTCTCTTTCTCTTTATTTCCCTTCTCCTTCACTCCTTCTCACCCAGCCCTCTGTCTCTTTTTCCTCCTACTCCTTTGTTCTACCTGCCTTGTGGTCTTAAATTTTTAAAAAAAGAAGAAGAACCTCAATGCAATCTAATTTCATTAGTTTTACATTATGGTATGATTTGGTTCTTGTGCAATTTTATGTAATGGCTTTGCCCTTTGGTTTTTAAAAGAAGGAAAAATCATGCAAATATTAAAGTATTTATCATAAATTTAATAACCACTGTGTGTTTCAATTATTTGGGTTGTCACTTTAGAGCAGGCTATAAAGCCTGACACAGGGCAGGTACCATTTCTTTGTGTATTGGTACCCATGGATTCCATGGATTCCAACACGTGAGAGAGTTTACTTTTGTGTTTGGGTAAATTATTTGTGTGTGTGTCATTGGATAATTTTTTCTGTGTGTTTGTGTATATATGTTTGTAGTTTTCTTGGTATGTGTGTGTATCTTTCAAATGAATAAAACTGCATTGTTTTCTCATGTTGTACTGTACATTTTTCATTTGCTGCTCTGAATTGAAAAAAGACAGTTTCTATTTTGACTAAATTGTTGGATTGCTCAAAAAAACAAGAAGAAACATCTCCAAGATTTTGTTGAATCTAATTAGTTATATGCAACTTGTAGTACATCTGATTCTTATTATGTACTTTTGTATTTTCTCCAGTAAATCAATTGAAACTAAGTGACTATGACATTTGACCTACAGAGCCAAGATGTAGATTTAAATTTGCATGTTTTATTGTTCTCTGTCATTTACCTATTAATGTCACACTTAGGACACTTCTGAAAAAATTAAGATGCATTTTTGTTTGTATGATAACATACACCAGTATAGCATATGAGCTCCTCCTGAGGGAGTAAGAGTGATTCAAGTTCATTTAAATCCCTAACTCATGTTACAAATTCAACTAATTCATTTATTTGTAACAGAAAGTATTGGCTCAAAAAACTCAAGGTTGACAAAGGGAAAACTTCAGGAGAAGTTGATCAAGATTTCAGTTCCATTACTCTGCAGTTCTCCAGGCAGATTTAATCATCTCCATGTGCTGGCTTGGCCTCAGGTCACTTTCCTTCATTGTAGCAAAATGGCCACTGCACATCCAGCCACAGATTCCCACACCGTATCACCCAGGAGAAGTGAGAATTGATCCTCTCCCAACCAGTAAATAAAAGTCACTGGCTTCTCCCTCAATGCACCAACCCTGATCATGTGTCTACTCCTGTAGCAACTCCAATGGACAGGAAATAAGTGTTGATCAGCTTAGTCCTTCTTGGCTTAGATTCAAGGTGACTTCTTCGCTTGTGGTAGCAAAACGGCTATCGCAATTCTAGGCTCACACCTGTAGGCCACCCATTTAGAAGAGAGAGAACTTCTAATCCAGCAACTATTTTTTTAAAAAGACCTATGCTTCATTCTATTGGGTCACATGTTTCCCCTGTGAAGCTCTCACTATAGCAGTCAGTAGGGCAGAATTACTCTGGAGTCAGGCCCTTCAGGCTCTACTCAGAAAGCTAGACCAATCCTACTCAAACCAGATGCAGCTATCCAACAGGGAGAGGTGAAGTGGATATTGAGGAGCCAATTAGCAATTCCCTCTGCACTAATGACCACCATAGACTTAACTGATATCACTACAAACGGATATCACCTTCTTACTCTTCTATTCCATGTGTACTTTTCCCAAAGATGCATGCTCTCTTCAAGAGCACAGCCTTTCCAGATGTACAGGACCATTTTTCAATCAAACATAAATAACTTTAAGTTGCGTTGACTGTAAGGAAACCTGCTGGAGAACATCAGCATAAACTCATTTACTCTACTTTTTTTTTTTAAACCTGGTAAATTTTTCACAGATCATGAAAGGAGACAGTCCGAGTTCATACATTTCTTTTAACTTTTTATTAATGCTTTACCGATGTTTGCTTCCTACCTTTGTAGAGCTCAATCTTGAACCTTTTATTTATTTCTAGACCTAACAAGTAGGCCATGCAAATCATATCAGAACACCTTAAAAACATTCCACAATCAGGCAGTGTTCCAGCACCCATGTTTAGATGTTGTAAATTCTCTAAGAAAGTCCAAGAACAACTGTGAATTGCTTCTTGAGCATTCTCCCAGGTGCACAGGAAAGAGTCTGGCCAGTAATCTGTGAGCTGCCAGATAGCAGGACAAAAATTCAGTCTCCAACCAAAAAGACTTTCACTTGGGAGGCCTGCTATCACAACGGCCTGGCTAAAGCCTTCCTCTCCTATACAGGCAGAGAACACCTACACAACTTCCAGTGTTCTTAGTTTCCCCTTTACTTTCCAGGGACTGAAAAGACTTGCCAGGAGCACAAGAGAAAGGAAAATATTCTATCTATAGCCATGTAAAATATTTATAAGAAAAACCCAAAACTTTTGAAAAACAGTTCTATTCCTACATATCTTCATAATTGTAAGAAATGTTAAAAAACATTTGAAAACCACGTGAAATTCTCTGAAAATACTATGCTTCCATTTCCAAGATGGTTCCAACTTAATAAAGGTTAGACGCATTTAAGATCAAATAAAAGTTTCAAGGCTCATGTCTCTTCTAGCGGCCACCAACTGGCATTTTTCCATAGGGGTCAAGAAAAGCAACCATTATATTACTAAAGTAAAATATTTTGTGGGAAATTTATTGCCCCTGATAGCCAAATATTCAAAACCAAAAAAATCAATACATATTATGGGTGCTCATGGAAGAGTTACAAAATGCCTGGCTCAACATGCAGCCATTCTTGAGCACCCTCTGTAAACATCTTCCTCACTCGTCCATGTCAGCTCCCTTTCCATTCAGAACATCCACAATTCTGCCACACATCCATAACCATTATGTTCTCCTTTCTATTCTCTAGAATCGCTCTGTGTAATATCTCTTTTAGTGTTTGTTTTGAAATTGTGTTTTTTATATTTAACATTTCCCACACTGCATGTGTGTGGTACATTACATAATTGAAAGTTTTTGGCTAATCCCTACTGTTGCACAGGTGGGTAAGAAGCAGAAACTGATCATTGGAAATGACAACCCAAAAGGACATATGTTTATGCACTTGAATATTTCTGAAAATTGAAGCTGGATCATTATTCCCATTTCCATTTTCGGTGGGGATGATTAAATCATTCCATCATGTTGTGTTGCTAAGTAAACTTCTCTAGTGTCATTGTTATTTCTCTAAATTAGTTCTGAAAGGCTAATCTAGTTTCTGTTTGTAAAGAATTTCTGAAAGTTTCTTTCAGTCTCATAATACATTCCTAAAAGTGGAAAATCTAGGCACATAAAATTTTATAAGTCTCAAAACTGAAAGATATTAACAAAGGAAAATGGCCAATAGAATACCTCTCCAGAGTTCAGAAACAATTGAGAGAAAGACATAGGGATCAAACTTAGAGATCAAAATATCAGCTTTATGGCTTGAGTAGAAGGAGAAAGATAAAGAAGTTGGGTGTGGGGCTTGGGGAGGAGATAAAAAACAAGGCTAGATTGAAGGATGTGGCACTAGAGTTGTTACTGAATGTGTAATACTTCACTTTTGAATTTAACAGGCTTATTCATTTGTCTGGTCACCAGAGCAGGGCAAGTGCAGTACACCAGAATGTACTATTTCTGAAGGTCAGCAGATGTGGGGGGAAAAATGAGAAGTTCATGTTCTTTCTTCTAAACTAATCCATCAGATAGAAAGTCCCTCCTTATCCCCTGGGGATGTGTGAAAGATGGGCAGCAAGCAACAGGGTGTTCCCTTAATCCATGTCCCGTCAAATCATGGAAACCTTATGCAGTAGAAAAGAGGTTCCCATCATAACAGCTACAAGTGTGAGATTATTGTAAGAGATTCTCTCCTTGTTCTAAAGACCAAAATGCAACCAAAATGTCACCAAGACTAACAGTAGGCTCATTTTGAGAAATTTGCAATAAAACTGAATTATGGAAACAGAGAAAGAACTCAATGAGCAATAAAACAAAATTACAAAAAAAGGGCTTAAAGAATTCTTTGATATTTGCTATAAAAGGATTTAACCTATCCTCTAACCTCCTGTCATCTGGATGTTTAACCTTGATGCCTCAGACAGGTGGACCATGAAATTGACTCTGAGGAGAAGAGATGGTCAAGAAGATGCTGATGCTTATACTGGTTCTCTCTCTTTCTCACACACACCTACACACATGCACAAACACACAACAATAAGCGAGAACATAAACATACATGTAGAGATGTTGAGAAAGTGGTAGATATGGAAGCTATCAGCAGAATGTGGGGGAAGTAACAGATTAAGGCAGGGAGCACAGGCATTTTTGGTCACAGAGGTCCTTCCCCTACATGGTTAATTAGACTAGGCTGGCCTTTAGGAAAGGCTGAGACTAAGGAAAGCAGACTCTGGTTTTGGTAGAAGAACAGAACAACCTTGATGGCAATTAACTCTTAGAGATTAAAATCCCATTTTCTTCCAACAGGAACTCAGTGAGAAGGCCATGTGGCCCCAATTTGGAAGAAATGGGAAAAATAAACCAGCCCTGTGTCCCACTGAGAGCTGGAAGAACAGGCTATCCAAAGAGCACAAGGAGATTGCTATGTATTATGCTGTTAAATTCCTATAAAGCTAAACATATAGACAGGGAACTAGTGAAATGATGTGGGACTTTTATTTTTAGCTCAAATGATGTGATATTCAATTTTAGAAACATGAGACATTTGCCCAAACTGAAGCTCTTATTTTTATTTACTTGGCTTTAAATTAAATACATTTAAGGGGACAATAACCTGAACATAATTTTGGCATTAAAAAACAGAAAACCACAAGTCTTTCAGAGCTTGAAAGTTCCATTCAGCAAAGAAACCCAAGGACCAGAGAGGAGACGTGACTTTCCTAATTTCATACAGCTTCTTAATGCAGTGTCTAGCAAATATTTAGGTCTACTGCCTCCTAGGGAGTGATCTTTCTACTGCAGGATATCAGAAGACACCAAACCACTCACCTTTATGAAGACTCAACCTCTGTGATGACTTGGGCACCAAAACCCAATTGTTTACAAGCATCATTTGAAAGGTATCACATCTGGAATACCCAAGGCAGAAACTACACACTGACCATTGCCAACTGCCCAAGGAAGAAATACTTGTGAGGGGAAGCAGGCTACTGACTTGGTTAACAGACTTTTCTTCCTTTCCCTTCTTTTCCTGACTAATTTGTTTTGAGCTGTTGAGTTTTCTCTGATGCAAAATACAAGATAATACGACCAATTTCTGAAAGTCACGTGTAAAAGGCAGCCTCAGGACTTCATTGGCCTGCCTTCCATTTGCAGGGCTAATGGAAGTCGGAACAGGTGGGCTTTATTGCTCTTTGCCAAAGAACTGCCGCTGATGGGGGCAGCGTGCCAAGTCTCACAGTTTTGCATTCCATAAATATGCATACGTTACTGATTATGGGCTCCCTGCAGGAACCAAAGATCAATTCATTCTGAAGCACATACAATTTTTTGCATCTTGAACTATATCGTTCATAGAAGGTACATATCTCTTCTGATATTGGCAGTGGAATTTATTTAGCATTTTAACAATATTGCTAGAATGGACTATTTAATACTATTATATTTCTGATGCATCATAAATCAGAAGACTAGACTTTAGAAGAGATGTCCAAGCAAAAGATGCAAGATTTAATAAGACTGTGCATTTCTCATCATTATTAATTTTGATCCTTATAGCTGACATGATAAAAAAAATTGGGTGCCTCCTTCAAAATAAAATGCATTTAGTTTTAAGCAAAGATAAAAATATTTAAATTCCTAATATTCCCTCGATTCCATGGGCTTAGTGCATACCAAATATGCAGCATTCAACACCCTCTGAAATATATCCACAGGAAACTGGAGAAATTAATTGCTGAGAATTCTAATTATCCAAAAAGGGAGTCATTAATTTATGGAATAGTTTGCCACATTATTATTTCTTAGGATGTTAAGCATTCTTTAAGAAACAAAAGACCTTTATGATAAAATATTTTGGTAAATGCTGAATTAAACAAAGTTAAGGTGTTTCTTCATTGCTGAACTTCTCAAAACCATCTGTGCATGCATGTGAATGGATATGCGCTTGTGTGTGTGTGCACTGTGAAGCTCCAAAATGAGTACATGGTATGCAGTTGCCAAAATTATCTAGAAATTTCCTTTCCACCTTACCTTTTCTTGAACAATTACCAATCAGTTGCAAGAAAACCTCATGTAGAAAAGCAGATATTTGTGAATTAATCTTAGGGTTTCTTTTCATGTTTTTAAACTATGTCTTTCCACCTGAATCCTAAACTCCTTGAGGGTGGTCATTGCATCTTACAATTCTATGTAACCACCACTGTGGCTCTAGTGACCCCTCCAATTCACTCATTTTCTCTATTGTTTCACTCACTCCACTCAGCTACACTCGAGCACACCGAACCCATCCTGTCTCGGGCCTTTTGCACTAGCTATGCGCATGCTTTAAACCCTCTTCCCAAAGGTAGGCATACAACTATCTCCTTCCTTTCATCCACAGCTCTAGTAAAATGGCACCCTCTATTATTCTTTTATTATTATTTTCCTCTTTACTCTGTTTTATTAGCATATAACACTACCTGCCATCATATCATCTATCAATATGCTTGTTATTCCTATCCTCCATGAGTGCAAGGACTATGTTTTGTTCACTCTTGTACTCTTAGGCCCTAGAGCATTCCCTGTTACACACCTGGCAATAAATAAATTCTGGCTGAAAGAATAAATCAAAGTATCCTGCAAGAAAGCGAGGAAGCCAGAATATTGCTCAAGGCTCACTCAATTATTAACTGTTTCATAATCAGTTCCATTGTAGGAGCTTCTGACTAGGATTTCTGCAACCCTACTTCACAGATAAAAATAGGATTTTCTAAATTAAGGATTAGGCTTGAAAAACAAAATGATAATGAAAAAGAAGCACATTAGTAGGGTAAGTCTGTATCCTACAAACTGAGTATGGAAGAGAGGAGGCATTTGGGAAGGCATCCTGTATCAACCCCACTGGCTGCTGTTGAGTATTTGTAGCTCAGCTTCACCTGTTGTTTTGGCTTTTGACAAGAGCTGGTGGGAACTCAATGGAGCACCGAAGAGAACTGGGCATCAAGAGAACTGTATTCTAGTTTCAACTTCATCACTAACTTGAGCTAATCATTTAAACTCCTGATCATCCTTTCTCATTGTTCATCAATTAACTAAGTCCATGAAAGACAACTTGGAAAATTTTTGCTTTACGTATATGTTAATATAACTATTCTTAATTAATTGTTAATATGATCTATGCCCAGATAAATTTAAGAGATATTAGACCAAAGAGCTGACAGGTTCTTGCTGCAGAACTTCTCAGAGCCTCTAATATATTAACATATAATATGACTCTATGATGAGAGCAATAGTAAGCAGAGGTTTTCAACTTTCTTTAATCAAGGCGCTATTTTATTTCCTAAAACATTCCTTTTTGGAACAACAGTTTAGGAAATACTAGAAATGACTTCTGAGAGGCCACTCAATGTATTAACATTATCTGACAATTATGTCATCACTGTAGGGACAATCTTGGTGCTTTTGGAAAAAGAGCCACAAACAAAAGAGGTTTGAAAATATTACATTTACTTAAAACAATAAGAAGACAAATGACCTAATAAAATTGGGTTTGAATAGACATTTTACCAAGGAAGAAATATGAATGACTGATAAGCACATGAAAGATGCTCAACAACGTGAATCATTAGGGAAATGCAAATTAAAACTAAATAGAAAAGGAGTGGATGTGGCTCAAGCAATTGGGTGCCTGCTTCCCACGTGGGAGGTCCCGGGTTCCATTCCCAGTGCCTCTTAAAGCCAAAGGAACAAAGCAGCCAGCAGACAGGTGAGAAAACCAGCTCAGGGGTGCTCATGTGGCTCAGTGGTTGATACTAAGTATTAGAGAAGATATGGTGTTTTATTTTTTATTTTTTAAGATTTATTTATTTTATTTTATTTATCCCCCCCTTGCTGCTTGTGCTGCTGTGTCCATTCGCTGCGTGTCTTCTCTGTGTCTGCTTATTTCCCCCTTGCTGTGAGGTCTTGCCACATCAGCCCACGGCGCCGCGAGCCGGCCTGCCCTCACAAGGAGGCAGGGAAGCGAACCCGGGGCCTCCCATATGGTAAATGGGGGCTCTATCCACTGAGCCACACCCGCTTCC